>RJWJ010021752.1:0-27562 GCA_004363605.1 Indri indri | reverse complement strand
GGATGGGCAGGCTCACCCAAGCACTGGGTGCACGGCCAGGAGCATCTCGTGGGGGCACTGGGTGGGAGGAAAGACCATTGTGAACATTAACTTAGTGCCTACTGTGTGTCAGGCACAGTACCAGGCAAAATCCCTAGGCGATACCCATGGAAATAATACTATCAACTCTGTCCACACTTCCCCTTGATATGTACAAGCTACAGCATGAGCTCAAATTGGGAGACCTGAATCTCCACCCTCTCAGACACAACAGTTCCAGAGGCCTCTCCCAGGCTGAACCTCTCATAGTGCTAAGCAGAGCATCTGGGCTACAATGATTCATATTTTTCTCATGGCATAACCTTTCATTCCAAGCCAATAGGTGCAGACCTGATGATCTATTCCAAAGCTGGAGGAAAAACTGTCTCAGTCGAACATTTTCAAAGAATTATATTGGTTTCCAATAAGGCACGTTTCTGAGGGAATTTCAAGGGTCACTTTAATTGTAGCAGAGTTTTGGTAGTGGCTGTCTTTGGAAGAGAAACCCTGGGTGAGATGAGGCTCTGATATACAGAGGTCAAAAACCCAATAACCATGGACACATGGCAGGTAATACACACAACCACTGTCCATTAAACCTACCACAGTTTATGACTGACTGGTCAGTGCCATGCCAGGAGAGAGCCCCCACGCACCCGGCCCCCAGCACAAGGCACGCCTTAGAATCTCTGACTCTCGTTACTTGAAAATAACAGGAAGCTCCCCTCCCACCTTCTTCCTCGAAAACCTGAGTCCTGCTCGCATATGGAACAGAAGGATGAGAGAACTCTGCATTTGAGCCCTAGGGAGAGTCAGCGGAGGCCCAGGGATCCTTCTAGCAGGGCAGTCCTGTCTTCTCTGCCATGCCAGTGGCTCCCTCTCACCTCAGCCCTCCACTAAGCTGTAGGGGTGCTTCTCCCAAAACACAATCTGCCCACAGCACTCCCATTGCTTCAAGTTAAGTCCTCACGCCTTAGCCTGGAATAATAGTAGTGGCAGAAATAATAATAATAATGATGATGACAATGTTATCGCTGACACCGAGTGAATCTTCATCATGCCACGAGCGTGCTGCTGCAAGCTCCAGCGCATTATCCCATTCAGTCCTCACCACTCATTGGGAAGAGGAAATACAGAGTCAGAAAGGTTGTGACTGACTCACAGTCACACAGCTGGCAAATCATGCTGCCGGGTATCAAATTCAAGTTTTGCTGACCTCGGAACCCATGTTCTCAAATACTACACCATTTGGCCTCAACAAATGGTTGTAAAAAAGTGTGATGAGTACGAAGTGATGAGTACACACACTACTTCTTATGGGATCAGGATCTAGATCTTTCCCCAATCACAGCCCTCATCACATTATGCCAACTTGTTGGCTCTGAGCTCCCCTAGGTCAGGGACTATGTTTGATTCACTGTCATATGGCCAGCCCCTAGCAGGGGTCTTGGCACATGGTCTGTGCTCAATAGATGGCAGACAGGTTAATGGACGGACGGGTGCGTGAATGAATCCATCCATCCAAATCAAAGCCTGGCCTTCTCTAGTAACCCTCCTTGCTAATAAAAGCCCCCAGGGCTCTCCCAACTCTGTAAGCTTCTCCAACACTTTTTTGTTGCACCCTGTCTTGCCACATGCAATACTTTTGCCTGTGAGTTATTGATGCCTCCCCAGGCAGACCATAAGCAGCTCAGGGGCTGGGATGGCATTTGGCACTTCTTTTCCCAAGTCACTCAGCTCAGGGCCTAGGCATAGACCTCTCTGAATAAGTATCCTGAGTAGTTCATCCAGACCCAGGAAGAGAAAGCCGAAGGTGAGGACAACCGCCCTGTGAGGAATGACCCTTTGTCCTTTCTGTCCCCACCCCTGCAGGAGCCTCCTCTGGTATCATTGACCTCTTGCCATCCCCCAGTGCTGCCACCAACTGGACTGCAGGACTGCTGGTGGACAGCAGTGAGATGATCTTCAAGTTTGATGGCAGGCAGGGTGCCAAGATCCCCGATGGGATTGTGCCCAAGAACCTAACGGACCAGTTCACTATCACCATGTGGATGAAACACGGCCCCAGCCCGGGCATGAGAGCTGAGAAGGAAACCATCCTCTGCAACTCAGACAAAACAGGTGAGTCTGTAACCCAGCCCACCCAACCCCATCCAAGTGGCTATCCATTATGTCCCAGATGGTTGGACATGGACAAAAGAAGGAGCCTGAGAGGGATTCTGGTCTCTGGTTTTCTGGCTGCCGATTTGCCAGGCTTGATATTGGGCAGGGGTAAGAACAGGGAGAAAGCAGAGATACAGACACAAAGAATCTAAAAGCTGGAATTAGTGGCTTTCAAACTGGGTTCCTCAGAACGCCAGCATTCCCAGAAGTGCCTTGGGGCAGCTATAGGCTAGATGGGGCTTGGGAAGGAATCTTCATCCATACTTCAAGCAAAGAGGCTCCGCCTTTACCGTATTGCATATAGTAAGATTTCCAAAAGCTTTCTTTTGAATAAGGTCCTGCTAATAAAATCACTGCCATATGTAATAATGATAGCTAACATTTGTTAGACATTTTCAGCATACTGAGACTGGCAAGGCAGTTCCCAGCTTGATAGATAAAAGTGTTCCACCACTTATTAGCTACGTCACCTTGGGAAAGTTGCCTAACCTCTCTGTGCCCTCACTTTCCCTGTCTATAAAATGAGCATTATTGTTATCTACCTCATAGAGCTTTTATGAGGATTAAATGACTATATACATGAAGTGCTTAGAACAGTGCCTGGCACACAGGAATTGTGATCTCTGTTAGCTATTACTAAACAGTTTCTCATATCTCTATAAATACTTTTACAAAAACATTATTGTGTTTCCCACTTTAAGGATAAGAAAACATCCCTGAGAGGTTAAGTAACTTGTCACAAGTAGTTACACAGCTAGTAAGTATCGTAACTGAAATGTCAGCTTAGATCCAGCTAGATCCAAATCTTTTGTCACTAGATCCACATGTACATGCGTTCCCCGGGCACACGCGCACGCACACACACACAAATATCCTGAGATCTTATGCAAATTTGACAACACTGTCTTTAATTGTAATTTCACAATTTCCCATTCCAAATACTTCTTTTGTTAAAATACTCCAAATAAATAAGAACCACAGACATGTGCCAGTAAAAAGACGGTGAAGAAGAATGGTTGACGTGCTGTCAGACAGCCAAAGTTCATATCTCAGTTCACCACTTCTTAAGTTGTGACTTTTGAGGAGTTGCTGACTCTGCTCTCTGAGCCTCAGTTTCCTTATATGTAAAAGAGGGGAAATAAACATGAAATAAAGGGTAAAATCATTTAGCAGCACCAGATATACAATCAGTGCTCCATTCATTTACCTGATGTTGTTATTGTCATTACTTCTGGTTTTATTCTCATTATGCTGCTACAACAACCCCCCACATTCCCTGTGTTGACTGATCTTTACACTAAGTGTTCATGTATTTTCAGGATGTATACACTGAGTCAGAGTTGCCTGGCTTTCCCCTAGTCACATGACAAGTCTGTAGAGAAGTCAGTGCCAACGAGTTTTTCTCTGGGTGTGCACGAAGCACCCCCAGACCTGTGTGAGGTGGCACGGAGGTTTAGCACTGGGTTCGGTGCCAAGCCCATGCAGTACCTGGGCGGGTGAAGAGGAAATTGGAATATGGAAGGTTGAGTGACTGGCCCAGGACAAAACAGCCAATTACTGAGAAAAACAGGGTTGGACCTAGATCCTCTGACCCTGTGTTCCAGGCCCATGCTATTGCACCAGGGATTCTTGTTAGAATAACTAGCACACTGGCAAAAATGTGCAGATGCCAGGGCCCCACCCCAGCTCGACAGATCAGGACACGAGGGGGCCCTGTTGGGCAGCCACGGCTGAACCCTCCGCACTAGCCGGTGATGCCTCACTGTCATCCCAGCACTCCCCCAAACAGGCATCAGCACCCCTGACTTGGCAGGACCCGGCACTGTTCAGCTGTGGCTCTTGTATGAAATGCTTTACAAATTAGCTCAAGACTGGCACAGAGGAGGTGGGAAGATTTTTCTCTAACTTCTCTGACTTAAAAAAAAAGAAAACTATAAATACCTTGTCCTAAATTTTAAAAAAATCAGGAATAAATTAAAGCTTGATTAAGGCTGTTTATATCAGAAATTTTTTAAGTGATTAAAGCAACATATGTTTATAGCAGAAACATGAAAAACAGAAAAGTATAAAAGAGAATACATAAACTTACATATTTTCTTTGATACTAAAATCCTCATACTTGGGGAGATATTTTCTGATAACATTTAGTAAATTTCTTACAATGTTATTGTTACTTCTATGTATATGTAGAATGTCCTTACAATTTTCAATCTATTTTTATAATACCCATGATACTATTACATTATCAGTTTCCTTTACATAATATTTTACATAATATTATATCCAGATCATTTCTCCATGTGATAAAATATTTTTAGAAAATATGAATTATATGACAGTTTAAAACTCTGTCATGTGGATTTATCATACTTCATTTAACTTGCTCTTTTTTGTTAGATATTTAGATCGTCTCCTCTTAAATGCAAATAAAATGAGTATTCTGGATATTTCTGATTATTTGCTGACCAGAAGTTGAATTACTGATTCAGAGAATATATGTTAAGAAAGCTATTGGTGTGAATTGTCAAATCGCCCTTCATGAAGATTTCACTAATTTCTGTCTAGTACGCTAGGTAAAACTTACTAATGGTGGCCCATTATGAAATAATTTATAAACAGCTGGACAACAGAATTGATTAGTCAGCAAAGGCTAACTGCATAAGAGAGAGAATGAGAGAGAGAGAGAGAAAACCACTATCACCACTACCACCAACAAAAAAAATCAAAATGGCTAATTCTCTTTCATCATGGTTTTCCCTCCCATCATTGTCCAGTAGACCTAGGTGGGTCTGGAGGGTGGGGAAGCTCACTTTGCCCAGATATTCAGAGACTATGGATTCTTGCATCATTTGTTCCTTTCATTTTCAATCACAGAACAGAAAGTTAAAATAGATTGGAACGCAGAAGGCTTTTATTGACCAGGACAGAAGGCGGCATGTTTCACCTCTAATCACATTCCATTTTCCTGAACTTGGCCACATTGCCCCAGCTCAGCATGGGGGAGGCCATGAAATGAGTTTAGCCATGTGTCTAGGAGCAAAGAAAGCACATAGCAGTGTCTCCCCAACGAGCATATTGCAGGGGGCACTGGTGCCCTCTCCAACCCCTGTTCATTGGTCCTTACCTCTCCATTCCCCATGGGAGCAATGCTCTCTCCAGTCACCTTTCACGATTCCTCCTCAGCCCCTGCCCTCTCAGTAATCCTCTCCCGCACACACATCAGCCCCTCCTGCTTCTTTCTCTGAGTTCAATGACTGATAAGTGGCCACATACAGTGCTAGCCACTTCCCTACAGAGCTTTCCGAGAGAAGGGCCAACTGTCCAGCCACTACCAGGTGAGAGAGGCAGAGGTGTCAGCTTGGTAGAAAGTGCTAAGATGGTCTTCCTGACTGGTGGGAAAGGAAGGCATACTCCCATACTTCCAGAGGTGCCAGAAAACCACTCAGAAGGATTGAGGTTGTCTTCTGTAGAAAGGAGTGGGAATCTCACTCTGTTGCCAGCTGGCTGAGCTGCAAACACTCTTGGGTCTGCTCCAGGCTGGTGCAAGAACAGAGCCCAGGAGAACCCTGGGAAAGTTTGACTCATATCCCCATGACTTTATGGTACACGAAAACTGAGGCCTGACTCTTGCCCAGAGTGTCTGAAGTCTGGAGCTGCCTCAATGGTAGAGTGAGGAGAGAGGGGCAGTGAGAACAGGTTCCCTACTACGATTGGACAGAACACAGCTGTTCTTGTTCTTGTGGGCCAAATGGGCATCCAAAACTGTGCAAAGCTAGAGCCCAGAGGGCTGCATGCCAGGAGGAGGGGACCCCAGCAGCAGGAGTGGATGTGTGTGCAGGAGGGGATTATTGAGAGAGGGCAGGGGCTGAGGAGGATTCATGAAAAGTCAACTGGGAAGAGCATCTTTATACAGGAATGAAGAGCAAGGGCCAACAAAGGTGGGATTGGGGCAGGCACACATGTCCCAGCCATCCAGAGAGGGACCGGCTCACCTACTGTATCAATTCCTACCTAAAGATTGATAGTAAGGCCATCCTTACCAGGGTGTGGTAGGTAAGGCGGGCAACGTAGAGACCTCTGCAGGGCCTCTCCACACACCAACCCATGCACCTGTGACAGAGCCATATACAGAGGACTTTCAAAATCCGTGTGAAAATGAAAAACTCCACCAGCTTTTTAAAGAGACTTTACACTTCTCTTCCGTTCAGCTGCCTTTGCCTACCTCTGGCCATGATCGGAGCTAAGAGGAGGATGGGGGATGAGAGTACGGAACGAGGGGGGTGAAAGCCGTTACCCCGTCCTTTCCGTGTCGTTGGCTGCCGACCCTGGGTAAACTGTTGGGAGAGGAGGCGCATATCTTTTAACGGGGTGAGAGACTGATGTTTGATTTGGATTGAGCCCTTCAAGACTATTCTAGTATCTGAGAGTGACCAGAGGTCTTTAGGGTTTGCCGGAGATGTGGACAAAGAGAAGGGAAGAAAGCTTCAACAAAGAATACTTAAGGATGGGAAAAGAAATGAAGTTGCTTCCTGAGCAAATCATATCACCAACACATGGGATAAGCCAGGTCGCCTGGCATGCGTGTTGACACCAGGAATCCAGAGAAGTGGCGGCAGAGGGAGGGAGGAAACTCCTAGGCCAGCAGATGTTCTAGCAGAGTGAGGTCTGCTCTTTCATTCCTCTGGTTCCTCCTCCTCACCCCCGACCTCTCCTGACTCCAAAGCAAAGTAAAGGCCAAAATTCTTTCTTTATATATTTCCTCACAGTTATCAACAGAAACTACAGAAAATCAGTTATACAGTGAGGAGGGGAACAAGAAATAAGTAGTAAAATCCCCATAACTGGGCCAGGGGGTTTGGTGACCCAGAGGCTGAGTGGTCACCCAGACGTTGGCCTAGGCCGGTCCTGCCACACTTGGCACCTGGCCACTCTCCTTCCCACCGTCCTTTGGTTATGATCTCAAGAATGGTGATGCTTGCCTGAAAACGGCATCCGACTCTGCTTTGTCATGTCGTGGTGGTCACGAGGCAGCGTAATAGTCCTTATAATAAGGAACAGTTACTGAGCATCTGTTCTGGGCAGATGCTTTCCACACATTCCCTCGTTGTATCAATTAAGATGCTTTCGCTACAAAGACTGGGAAGTCCAGATCAAACTGACATCAGATAACCAAAAACTCAAAATAGTAAAGAGAATGTGGGTTTCTTGTAACTGAAAACGTCCAGGGCTATGATGGCTCCTAAGGTTGTCATCAAGGTAGAGTCGCCGGGGCCCGGCCCTTGTTGCTGCATCTTCCCAGATCTGTGCTCAGACGTGCGTCCACTTCTTGTTAGCAAGTACAGCTGCAGCAGCTCAAGCTTCCCAATTATACAAGACGATTTTCTGAGGGAAAGAGAGTGTCTCTTCTATTTGCTTTCTGCTAAAAGAGAAATGGGTTCTTTCCCAGAAGCACTCAGAAAAGTGCCAAATCATTGGCCTGAATTGCATCACTTGCCAATTCTTGACCGAAGCCCTGAGGCCGGGGAAATGGCCTGCACTGCTGACTGCGGGCATGGGTCCTGAACCAGTTACCACGGCAGGGGAACTGCATGAGCCTGTTGGCCGGGAGCAACCAGGGCCCACCCTAGAAGTGGCATCATGTTGATTCCTCCCACCCAAACTTCATAGGCAAGGTTTGTGCAGGATGTACGGAAATCAATCACAGTTTCCTATTCTTACAGCACATTAGGATAATCCAGCATCCCTGTCATGATACAGTTAAGGAAACTGAGGCTCTCCCAACATCACCCAAAGATACAGCTCCACCCAAAGTCTCTCTGAATCTAGGGCCCATGTTCTTTCCACTACACATGATCACCTGCTCATTCGCCCAACATTTACGGAGCTGTTCCTCCTGGTAGGTTCCTGGGTGTGCTATCATGTAGTAAAATGTGAGTTCTCTAAGTACCAGCCAAAGCACAGCTCCTCTTCTGCCAATCGGTAGTGTCCTGTGGCTACAGGCATCATGGCCGAGATCCACGACATAAGATTTCCTAAGCAAGAAAGGAAGTTTTCATATCAGGGGAAGAAAAGTTCCCATTGATTGTCTGTGTATGGGGAGGGGAATTTATTCACTGCTTTGGAGAGTCACAGAACTGTATCTAATGCTGGAAAATCAATCTGCCCCCTCCTCCCAGCAGCTAAAGGTGAGGCAGCTCCTCTTCATACAGATTAGGTAGAGACAGGAGACGCGCTCTGTGGTCACTGCGTCAAGTATGATGAACAAAATAAAAACCCAGAACTTGAGGAGAAACCACTGTGTTAAAGGAGCCCGGAGTGGCCGAAGTGATTGGCAGAGAGCCCCCTCAACCCTCCCAGAAGTATTTGTAACCAAAAATAAAGAGCTTGTTAACCTAAGTAATTTTCACTCTGGGTCTGATGCAGTATCTGACTGTAAGTTAGGTTGGTATTTAAAGCCCCAGTGCCTTCTCGGCAAAAGTTTTGCGGTGGGTTTTCCTGAGTCTTCCTCTCCCATTTCAATGAGCTCCACCTTGTGTGTTCTAATCTAGCATGATCATGAGAACCAGTTGTAAATGAGAAGACGGGAATGCACGTTCCTCTGTCCTTTGAGCTGTGCTAGCTGATGTGGCAGCAAGACTCCTCTGCTGGAGACTGACACAGGGATTCTATCACTCTCTGAATCCTCATTCTGCTTTTCAGAAATGAACCGGCATCACTACGCCCTGTACGTGCACAACTGCCGCCTCGTCTTCCTCTTGCGGAAGGACTTCGACCAGGCTGATACCTTTCGCCCTGCAGAGTTCCACTGGAAGCTGGACCAGGTATGGCCCTCCCCTCACACCTGCCCCCACTCACGCCTTTGCAGGGAGGGTCGGTTTGATCCAGAGGTGATGGCAGTGGGGAGGGTCCTCAAGGTTTTAGCCACTTGCTGGTTTTTGGAAAAGTCAGCTCAGGGAGACAAGCAGTGCTTTAAAATCTGGATGGAAACTGCCCCCTTAAAGCCAGTGGGAGGGGGGAGGACCACGTTTCCCTGCCGGGATACTGCGGTCAGTGGACCTGTCCATGTGCATCTTGTCCATTTAATCCACATTGAGCTCATGGAAGCTGGCTCTCCTGATCCCCAGGCCCAGTCTACGATCTTTGCTAACACGTCTTTATATTGAAAATGCTCTGCACCTCTCCTTTGGTGCTCTACCACCTCCTCTGGGTGACGAGAGGTTGAGAACAGGGACCTGAGGACTTTGAAGTAAGCAGTGACACAGAGCACTGTGAGCAGTGCATGCTCTTTTTTGAAGTGGAAAAATTTGTGACTCACTCCAGAGCCTCATGGCTTTTGATCGCAAGGGCCACTGCGTCATACTTGTCAATGACAAAGCAAGTGTCTGGCTTGAGTCCAAAGCTTTGAAGGGTCTGTTTCCAAGCCACTGTGCAGCATTGAGATGGTAGGGGTGGCACCCACCGGTCTGGGTGGCTGTGCCTCCAGGAAGTGTCTGTGCAGGAAGCCTAGAGTTGGCCTTCACTTAGATTTGAAAGGGGCCGGGGGCTAATTTTTAAAAAGGGTTTTAAATTATCGAGAGGGAGAATGGGAGCAATCAGAGAAGGGGATTGAAGAGTCAATGCTGATTAATGAAGCAGAGGAAATGATGCCCGTTCTATGATCCTGCCTGCCTGGGGCCCCAGCTTCTCGTTTCGTTTTTATCCTGAGCTAAGGGATCCTGGGGCCCTCAGTTTTCTTTTCTTCCCCTAAAGTCCGCTGTGTGTACTATCTGCCTCACCTTGCTGGGGGCTGATTGCTTCATAATCCTTTCTCTTCTCCCTCCTTGTCACTGGTCTCTACTCTATGATCCTCTCCCTATGCCACACCTAAGTTCCAGCCCCCAGGGGCTGATCTCAGAGTGCTACTAGGAAGCATTCTGGGAGGAACTAATTCCCATTGAGATGGGAATGATCGCCACCCCATTTCATCCCCACAGAAGTACACATATGCTCTTTAAAACAAAGATTCATCAACCCCAGGGGTCTCTCTGTGGTGGAACTCCAAGCAACGTGACAAGATTAAGGATGCCGGGCTGATGCGAAAGATGTTTGGGGTAGCCCAGTGGCAACTGCCTTCTCCGCTGCCAGTAAATCTCATCCTGCTGGATGCCAGGATTCTAAAATCTGGCATCTGGATTAGTATATGTTCCTCTGAGTTAGGAGATCTGGATCTTGCAGGAATTGTGAAACCTTGGCATTGTTTATTTTATTTCTCAGCAACCTCTCAGCTATGTCCTAACATGCCATATGGCTTTTATGGGATGTTTTAAAATGTATAACACAAATTTAAGTGAATTAAAATAAATTCCATATTGTGAGAGATTTTAAAATAAGAACATTGCTATACTGGTCGAGATGATTATAGATACCCCGTGGCATTTTCTAAGATGGGATTGAGAAGCACTGATGCGGCAAATGAAGTCATGGGGTTGGAAATTAAAAATAGGTAAAGAAGGAATTCTGGCTCTATAGATAAAGATATAGTGAATCTAGCATTTCTAAAATCTGTTCCCGAAGTGGTGAATTTAAGGAAGGGCTGAGATTCACTAAACAGCTTCCAAACTACTTTGATCTCATTGACTACCATTTATTGATGCCTGCTCTGAGCCAGGCATGCCGTGTGTGGGAAACCATGCTCTCATCTCTGCCAGTCCTTCCCAGTGGGTAAAACGAGGCAGGAGACTGAGGTCCATGGCTTGCTCAGGGTCACACAGCAAACCATGGCTAGCATCTGCCCTACGATGCCATGCTGCTTCTTTGATGAGCTTGCTAATTTGCACTTTCAAATTTTAATTTTTTTTAATTTAGAGATCAGAGTTATCACTGAAATGTCCATACACTTGATGAAACCCTGTAAGATTTTCAAATCTCCACTCTGCTCAAGCTCTGTCTTCTTCTTGTCTTATTTCTATTCAGGCTGCAGTAACAAAATACCACACGCTGAGTGGCTTAAACAATAGAAATTTGCTTTCTCATAATTAAGGAGGTTGGGAAATCCAAGATCAAGGTGCCCACTGATTCATTTCCTGGTGAGAGGTCCCTTCCTGGCGTGTGGAGGGCCTCCGTCTCACCGTTCCTCTCATGGCAGAGAGCCTGAGCTCTGGAATCCAGCCTTCTTATAAGGAACCAGCCCTATCGAATTAGTGCCTCACCCTTGTGACCTCAATTAACCTTAATTACTTCCTAAAGATCCTATTTCCAAATATATTGGGATTACGATTTCAAAATATGAATTTGGTGGGGGAAAGACACAATTTAGTCCATAGCATTCCTCTACTAAAGAAATAAATGTTAAAAATTTGCAGACAGCCTATTGATAATCAAAGCCCCAGCTCACCTGGACAGTTGCGCTTCCTCTGAAGGGAACCCTAGTGAGTAGAGTGTAGGAAACCGTGACAACACCCATACTAGCAATCCAGTGCTAATATAGACCAGCCAACAGATCCCTTTCTCCTCGCTCAGCTTCCTGCGTAGACAGAGCCTTACCAGAAATGTCTTGGGTGTAAATCACTTGATGCCCAGAATGTGCATACGTGATAGAGTCTCCTCCCTGGGAAGCCATCCTGGATCACCCCTCTGGGGGGCTCGCTGCTCCCCTCTGCTCCCCAGACTCCACGCAGAACTCCATCCCAGGACTTGCAGTAGCACAATCACCCATTTGTCCTGCCCATCTGCTCACTTTGTGCTGAGCTCCAGGAGGGCAGGACGGGGTCTTGCTCATCTCCAGCTCTTCCAGCCTGAGCACATGGCTGGGGCCCAGTAAATGTTTGCGTGATGTTGAATGGATGTTGAGGTCAAAAGAAGGGAGAGCCGAAGTGGGGGAAGGGAGGAGGAGCAAGGGAGAGAGGAAAGGAGAGAGGAAAAAATCCAATCTTTTATAACCTCCTGGTGATTAACTTATCTTTTAATTCATTTGACGGAGCATTTAAAGTCTTAAATGTTGCCATTTTTAACTCTCTGAATCTCAAATGTTGTTCATCTTTGATTTTGATATCTTATTTCAAGATCTTACTGGATTTACCACCTTTTTGTTTACCATCTGTAACTTACAGAACTTTCTGGCTTTGGCCAGCAAGGACTCAGCCAGTCTAATGTATTGTGTGTATTTAAACTCCTGGCCCACCTTGGGAATTCCAGGAGCATAATATCTGTGCTAATGCCTGATGAGGGCTCATTTATTTTTTTTATCCAGCAGTTTATTCTGGGCGCAAAGTGTGTGCCAGGCTCTGTGCTGGTCAGCTGGGTCAGCAGCTAAAATAGAGTCTCTGCTCTCTCAAGTTTCCACGATAATGAGTCAGACGAACACATAAACAGTTTACAATCTCATGCAATATGTACTGGGGCAGAAGTCAGGGGGCCGGCTCAGGGGAGTCTGTGTGAACCCATAGGGGGGCACCTGACGTGGACCTGGGGATAAAAGCCTGGAAAAGCCCCTGGCGGGAGGAACACGTGGGTGGAACGTGGAGTGCTCCGCAGTGCAGCGCCAGGCAGCCACGCTGGCAGAGCAGAGAGGAGGCCGTCGTCAGGGAATGCGAGCTCTAGGGGCGGAAGGGCATAGGCATGGGGCAGAAGGAAGAGGCTTTAGCAGTCACTAGGAGCCAAGCGTGGAGGAACAGGTGGAAATTAAATCCCATGGGGCTTCTTACAACACAGTATTGAGTTGGTTCTTTATCCCCAAAGGAATGGGCCACAGCTGAAGCATCTGTTACTCAATACGAGACTGACAGTTTTAAAGATAGGCAAATGTGAAGAATGCTAGTATGACAGCCACCAAATTTATCAAATTTAAGCAAATATGGCTCAGGCCAGGTCATTCGATGGGGCTGGTGGCAGGGGCTGTGTTAGAGCCAGGGTCTCCCTGCTTCCTGCTGCCACAGCCAGGCTGGAAACCCAGGCCCAGACAGGTGTGTTAGAATAGCCAGCTCCTCGCGGCATTGAAACCAGTTGCAAGGTGCAGGATGGTTCCCACATAGCCCTTCAGGAGTGCTCAGGGAGCAAGGCAGTTTCCAGAGGCAGTGGGTGCTTTTGTCAGCCCGGCGCCTCTGTCCCACACTTCAGCAGGCCTTGGCCAAGGTGATGGGCAGCCAGGTAAATCCATCACCAGGCGGCTCCAGAGATGCCTCTGACAATCCAGTGCATCTCACTAAAGTGATCATAACGATGAGGTGAATGTCATTTTAATGGGATTTTTACTTATGATCCGCTGATACAAATCCCTCGAGCCTGCAGTGAGTCATACGCAAACCCAGACGAGAGCAGAGGAGACTGCCCAGCTGCCAACACACACAGGAAAGTTTACTAATTTGCTGCTCCTCCTGGCTTTAATATCATTTGGACATGGTTGACTCAGTGTCACGAATTCTAATGATCTTCCCTTTGGACCTGTCAGTGCTTGGAGGGGAATCTGCTGATGTTTTACTCTATGCTCCCCTTATGGGAAGATACAGCTTGAGTGACAGCCTTAATCGACCAGCAAGAGCACAGATGCCCCCAGCTCATAGGAGGAAAATGAGTGCATCTCTGATAAAGTGCAATGAGCACAAGATATGAAAGTCAAGTTCATTCAGTTGGCCGATTGACCTCCCTGTGCCAGAACTTGTAATAGGCACTGGGGAGAGAGAGGAAGGGCAGAGCTCTGCCCTGGAGAAGCTCAGGGCCCTGCCCCTTTCTGCCTAGTTTATGTACCCTGGGGACCATTCTCCTGCAAGAATCCCAAGCTCTAACAATTGTGGGTGGGAAGAAGCAGCAGGAATGAGTAAAGATACCTGGCTGGGTGAAGCCACATACCTGACTGGGTGAATTAAAGATTTAGCTGCAAAAAACATTAAAATAAAGTAAAAAATAAAGATTAAGCCATCACACAGCTCTAGACCATGCAAGAATCCATGCCCAGTGCTGCACGTCCAATTGTTCAGAAGTTGGAAATCACATTTCCATGTAAAATATACCAATTTTTAATGTTTTCTCATTTCAAAAAAATATATCATCAGGCCAAAAAATATTCTCCAGTCCGCTTTCACCCTCTGGTCACCACTTTGAGACTACTGATTAAAAAAACTGTTATTTTGATACAAGAAAACCACACAATAACATGTCTATTTGAGAACTTTGGTTTTTCTTAAAAGAGACCCAGTAGTCTTTTGTAAACGTGTCCCGTGCTCCATGCCCCCCGCCCCACCCCCACAGAGAATGCTGGACTCCCTGGTGGGGGGGAGCTTGTCAGGTCCCCAGCAGCCCCCACCACATCCAGAGGGTCCACTGGTGTTGACAGTGGTATCCTTTTCTCTAACACAAAGGAGAGAGAAAGCCACGGGCCCACATTCCCCAGAGCCAGGATTTGAGCACGTTTGTCTTGGGCCACAGGCTTTGCCCGTCAAATCCATTCTACTTGCACAGAATTCTAAAGCTCCTGGAAGAAGCTAAAAGTGAAAAAATCCTTTATTCTTGGTGAGGAAAGAGTGCTAGAATGATGCAGAGTCAGTTTACTTGCATCTGTTCATGCAGCCACACATAGAGTCAAATAGGTTAGTTCAATCATTATTATAGCCAAGTGCCAAGGAGTTAATTGGAGAATGGTCAGTGCAGTTCGGACTGGTCATCCTAATGAGCAAAATAATTGGGCATTGTCAGCACTCTAATTCTGCTGTTAAAGACTAACTCTTGGATGCGTTGGCCGTGTTTCTTCCAATGCAGTAATACCACCCTGCTTGGCGTCCCTGCCTGTACCCTGCCTTCAGCAAGTCCTGCTTTCCTTTAAGAACAGATGTCCTAAACAGAGGGGGAAGAATGTCCAGAACCTCTTTTTTCTCTCACTCAGGCAGAATCTCAAATGACTTTTTCCAAGATGCCATCTTACAGGGTTGTTCTGGGTAAATAATGTATGTGGGAAGGGTCATGGATACCATGACTCTCAGTTGGATGTGCAAAGAAAAACTAAACTCTTTATTTCTCTGTAATATATATATGGGCTCCCTGACAAGCCCCCAGTCCTCTCGGAGTCCCTCTCCTTGCCTCTTTCTATCTCCAAGAGAGCTTCTAAACATTCAGGGAGAGGTGGCTTCCATGGCTGCATGGTGTTGGCAGAGAAGGGCTCTCAGACCCACGTGGGACACTCCAGGTCCTCTTGGGTCAGAACTGCGCAATGTCTGGATCATCTCCTTCTGGAAAGGTGGCTGGTGACATGCTTGGCCCATTCATTCCACTTCCTTTGAGAGAGGTGCCGACGTGCTGGCACCTGGCACTGCGGCCCGTTACCTGAGCCATGCTCCTCCGGTTGGAAGCCCCTTTGCGACAGCCCTTTGTCATGCCCCAGCTCCCAGCTGCGTGGCTGCCCTGATTACCTCCATGGCATGCTGCCCCACCTGGGCACCTTGGGGTCTCCTGTTAGCCTCTGTGACAGACAGAATAATGACTCCCAAAGATGGCCACCTCCTAATTCCAGAAATCTGTGAATATGTTGGCTTATATGGCAAAAAATCTGTTTGCATATGTGACTAAGTTAAGGATCTTGAGATAGAGAGGTTATTCTGTATTATTCTTTTTTTAATTTCAAAATATTATGGCGGTACAAACGTTTTGGTTACATGAATTGCTTTTGTACAGTTTGAGTCAAAGTCATAAGTGTGTCCATCACCCATATAATGTGCATCGTACCTGTTAGGTGTGAATTTACCCATCCCCTCCCGGCCCCCGGCCTGCTTGATTTCTGTTGAATGTTACTGCCATATATGCACATGAGTGTTGATCTATAAGTTTCAATTGAGTAGTGAGTACATATGGTTTTCGTTCTTCCATTCTTGTGATGCTTCCTATGGGCCCAATGTGATGACAGGTGTCCTTGTAAGGGGTGGGGGGTCGGGTTATGCTGGAGAAGGAGAGGTAAAGATGGGAGCAGAGGTCGGAGTGATGTAAGGCCACCAGCCAAGGAATGCAGCCCGTGTCTGGCAACCGGAGAAAGGAAGGAGACAGATCCCCGTACAGCCTCCAGAGGGGATGCGGCCCTGCTAACGCCGCGGCGTTAGTCCAGTGGAACTCGGTTCAGACTTCTGACCTCCAAAACTGCAAGATAATAAATCTGTGCTGTTTTAAGCCAGGAAGTTTGTGGAGATTGTTGCAGCAGCAATAGGAAACTAACACATCACTCATGAGCCTTGGGGAGCTGCCTCAGGCTCATAAATCAAGCCACCTCTCATCTCCCCACACCTTATTGAGGTGACCTTGGGCCGGGGTTTCTGAGCAGACACGTGGACTCTCTGTAGGCCAGCATGTGGTGCCTCCGCCACAGGTCTCCGGAAAGCCCTCCCCCCGGAGCATGGGCCCTGGGAGGGCGGGAGAAAGAGCCTCTGCCTCCTGTCCCATTAGCTGCTTGCTCCTGGCTTGTCACCAGGCTGGCTTCTCCACAAGCTGTGGGACTAGGATTCCCAAGGGGCAGAGTTCAGCCTTTCCTTTTTCTCTAAGGCATGTTCTTCTCCTAGCCTAAGCTGCCTGGTCTCCTCACCTGCCATGAGATGTGTAAAAGGAGACTTTCGTTTTTAAAGAAGAAACTCTGAGTTCTCTGTGCTTGGTTCTGTAAATGCTAACCAAACAGAAAATTATCTTTCTCTTGACAAAGCCTCACCTGAAAGCTTAAAGTTGACAAAGTTGATATGAGAATGAGATTTTCTAAACAATACCTGCCCTTTCCCTGAAGCACAGAAACCAGGCTCAGCCCGCCAGTCCCTCGGGCAGTGCACCCACTGCGCCACTGTGCCTTTCTGCTGTCTGCCCCAGGGCCTCCTCCTAGGCAGCGGGAGCCTGCTTGGCTCCAATGAGCACCGTCCAGAAGTGTGGCAGTGTTATCGCCCTTGGGAGGACCCTCTGCCCCAAAGGGGTGCAAGAGCAACCAGTCTCAGAGGTGAGGAGCAGTTCTGGGCAACACCCTGACTTTCTCAGGGGTCCCAGTGGAAAGAAGCCCCCACTGCACGCAGTGATGGCCTTAACAATGCCGCCTTGGATTGCCTGTTCCTCCTTCCCAGACTTACTCTCTACGCTTCATCTTTCCTTCTCCCTAGATTCACTTCCCAAATGAACTGTCTCCTCTAGCTCACCCCTGCAGCACAGGTAAAACTTCAGATCTGTAACGGGCAGTTAACAAATAGTGACTGCTATGATTATTGGCAAGAAAGAGACTTCTGCAGAGTTCCAGAGGCCAAACCATGACTAAAGAAGGAAGTCACCAAGAGACCAAAGTGAAATGAATAAAAGGAAAGGAGTTTAACAAAGTGCAGATCAGTGTTGCCAAATGTCGGTGGAGCTTATTGCATACCTAACAGTATTAAAATCTGATAAGTAGATAATTCTGTTTGTGACTTATTGTGGGCATACTCTCTGCAAACCCACTAAGAGTTTGCATGGCTTTATTTATCAGCACATCCTGAGCCATTTGCTTGAAAAGGGGATTTCTCAGGGTTTTCTCAGATTTTCATTATTATTCAAAGGATTTTCTTTTCTTTTTCTTCTGAAGAGCATGCGCTAAAGGAAAATCCAAACTCTCAGTGAAGGCAGAGCTGTGGGATCTCATTCTTTTCCCCGCTGCAGTATCACTGACTTCTCCTGCTTTCGCATCCCGACTCCAGCTCTGAGGCTACACAACTGTTAAATCTCAACGAATCAAAGATACTAATTATTCCATGTCTTTCTCCCTCTGCTGGCAGACCTGGCTCCTCTCTGGTCTCTCTTCCCCTGACAAGCACCTGCTCAGCAATTCCTTTTGCTCCTGTGAAATCATTATTTGTGTTTTAGCCTGTACATCTGCCCAGAGGCAACGAACGCGTGTTTGCAGTAGATAATCCCTAAAGTATATTTAAAATCAGTGTTAAAAAGAAGGAAATAATGTCAACATTAAAAACATTGTTATTTTACTGTTACAAAGAAAGAAATAATGTTAACACGATTAAAATGCTTAGGAAATCAAATAACCTATTCAATAATAAATGAAGTTGCTCCAAACTCCATGAAGTGGTCCCAATGGAAGCAGCGTGAACTCAGCCGCTGCACTAGCTGTGCCGTGCTCCTGTCTGTGCAGTATTCTCCAGGCATTGGTGCTGGTAGGAGGGGAGGGAGACTCCTCCTTGGCATGGAAGCCAAATGTTTGCTTTCCTTATGTGAAAGATGGTTTTCGCTGCCACTTCCACACTATGGAAAGTGGATTGATTCACTTTGGTGAATATACAAGATGACAAGAATATGCCAATATTCCCAGTCTTTAGAACCTAAGTGTTTAGAACTGGGCATGGATGTCCATCCAGAAACAGATACCAAGTTCAGCTCGTCAGGAATCATGTTTCAGAAATTGGCAAAACTGAATCTCACTATAAAATGGCCAATTCCAATGCTGACCTCCCTTCCTTAGGAGACATGATACAGAGGCACTAGCCACTGTGAAGTCCTCGTGCAGTGAGAAGGAGACTTGGAACCAGCATCACTGAAGTTCTTACTTTGCGCTGGGTACTTTTTTAAAATTCTAACAAAAGTCTTGCAGCTTAGGCATAGCACCCAGGTTAGGGATGAAGAAAAAGAAACACAGCAGGATGCTTTCCTCATCTCTCTTCTGAGAAATACAAGAACCTTGTAGATGACCTCAAAACATACATACTCCAAGAAGGTAAAAGGCACCATTCTTGACATGGGGGAATTTACAACCTTAGTGAATATACAAGATGACAAGAATATGCCAGTATTCCCAGTGTTTAGAACCTTAATGTTTAGAACTAGGCATGGATGTCCATCCAGAAACAGATACCAAGTTCAGCTCATCAGGAATCATGTGTTAGCATATTTTGAAACAAAGATCAGCTTGGTCCCGAGGCAAGGTGCTGAGACAGCCACTCATCCCATAAAACAGGAGAAGACAGTGGAGCTGACTTCTCAGGGAAGACTGGTCCTATGAGGAAGTCTTGAAAAGCAATAACCCTGGAGGTCCAGCAGTGAGATTAATTTGCCCTACCATCCCTGCTTACTCCCAATCTCCTACGAGTCATTTGTTTCCATCCTTAATGTCTAAACATGCAAATATTGCTGCACTTACTGCTCATTAGTTTAACTAAAGGAGGTGCCCTTTAATTATGCCTCTGAATAATGAACCTCCTCCATCACCTTGACAATCAGTGCATATTTAGAAAGAAGGAAGGCCTCATTATGAAGGAGCCACTGCATTCCTTGGTTACTTAGAGGATGGTAGCTTTCTTTAGGCAACAGAAATGCGAGTCAAAAGACAAACCTTGTGATTATACTAATTCCTTGTGGCCTTAGGCGCAAGAATAGCAAAGTTAGCCACTGACATATTACATGTGAGAGGAAAGAAGGAAACTAGCATTTTTGGAGAGGCTATTGAGTGCCAATCCCTAAACTCTTGATTTACAAATGTTAGGTCTAAACTATACAGTTGCTTCTGAACTTAAATCTTAATTCCATTCCATAAATACTAAAATTGAGGCTCCAAAAGATGAAGTAATTTGCCCAAGGTATTGGACCAAGTCCATCCTTCTCAAAGCCCATGTTGTTTCCCATTATGTTCTTGTCTTGTTGAGAAGATTTACATAGCTGGGCAGAACTGGGTATCCACCAAGTCTTCACTATATTTCTTCCTTTGTCGATCTCAGCAGAAACTCACAGAAATAGTTTGCTGCCATACAATTCCCAATGGCACAGACATACTGGACAATGCTATCTGGGAACCTGCCTGCATGGCTCAGAAAAATAAAACGCAATGTGTCAGAGGCAGGCAAGTCATTTCCGCTATCTGAGTAGCTGATTACCTATTCATCTTTCAAGACCGTACTCAAGGGTCACATCCTTGATACGGACTCTCCTATAACTCCCTGTCCAGTAGAAAATTGACCTTACCTTCATGGTAGGAAGGGGGCAGAAAAGACTTTTATCACAGCATATTTTATACACTATTACATGTATTTGTTCACTGGATCATTTCCCCCACTACACTGGAGTTTCATATCTTATTCACGTCTTTCATCTTTAACACAGTGTCTAACACAAAATAAGTGTTGAATAAAAGCTTCTTAATTTTCATAAATTATCTAAATGGCATATTCTTATCTTCTTCACTCTGGCTCCCAAACACTGGTCCCTAGACCTGCAAGCACCGGTTTGGCTAAGTATCATCTGAGGAACACTGAAAAGGAAAGCTGCCAGAAAAATACGAGACATCCTTGAATAGGTGAATGTACCAACAACCTGTCGTATATTCATATATGGAATGCTACTCGGCGATAAGAAGGAATAAACTGTTGATTCACACAACAACATTGATGAATCTCAAAAACTTTATGCTCAGTGAAAGAACCTAGGCAAGAAAGGCTGCATATTATATGACTTAGTTTACATGAAATGTCCATAAAAGGCAATTTTTAGAGACAGAAAACAGACCTGTGGTGCCTAGGGCATGGGTTGAAGTGGAAATCAACTGCAAATAGGCACAGGCATTTTTTGGGTAATGGAAATGTTCTGAAACTGAATTGTGATAATGGTTGCATAACTCCATAAATTTACTAAAAACCATTGAATTGCACACTTACAATGGGTAAATTTATGATGTGTGAATCATACCTCCATAAAGCTATTAAAAACAGGAATTGAATAAAAAAGAGAGAGAAGAGGGAAAGGAGGGAGGGAGGGACCAACAGAGGGAGGGAGGACAGCCACAGTATATGAACTTGAGGTGTTAGAGGATGAAATTCAGCAATGCCAGAATTGTTAGAAATTAAGAGGATTAATACCAGAAGTGCTGGAGATGCAAAAGGGGAGTCCCAAATCTAAACATAAACTCCCCTAAAATCCCTTAAATCCTTGACTGCCCCCTGGACTGTGTACACATAAGGGAAACTTTAGGAACCCAGTGAAAAGCAATTATCGGGAAAAATGAAAAAAACTGAGCAGAGATTTTAGCCACTGTGCACTGCAAAAACAACAAATTTTGGAATTCCTCCAAGTAAGAAGGGTTAGGTAAACATATAGACTTTTCCAACGAAATGCAGAAGAGACACACCTTAAGAGTAAAGACTATGTGCATTTCCATGGGCTGAAAAATTAGCTGGGCATGGTGTGGTTCACCTGTAGTCCCAGCTACTCAGGAGGCTGAGGCAGGAGGATCACTTGAGCCCAGGAGTTTGAGGTTGCAGTGAGCTGTGATGACGCCACTACACTCTAGCCAGGGCAACAGAGTGAGACTGTGTCTCAAAAAAAAAAAAAAAGTATAGACTATGTAGCAGGATTAAAGGACTGCCTCAGGACTAAGGGTAAGCCCAAACAAACATACCCTTATAAAGTATAAAACTAAATCTCAACAAGTGCAAAGAGATCACCCAGTAATTTAACAAAAATCAACAATCTCAGAAAATAATAACAGAATCCAGACTTTCTACTAAGTGTCATGCACAATGTCTAGTGTACAATATAAAATATTAGATGTGAGGAAACAGGAAAATGTGGCCTAAGGTCCAGAGTAAAATCATTCAAGAGAAATAGACCCTGAGATGACACAGATGCTGTAATTAGCAGAAAGTAACTGTAAAACAGCTATTTTAAATATGTTTTAAAACTTAAAAGTAAGGATCGTCATAACGAATGAACTATAGGGAATCTCAGCAAAGAAATGGAAACTATACAGAAATGTAAAATGTAGAGTGGAAAATACAATATCTAAGTTAAAGAATGGATTTAGAAAAGAAGAAAAGAGAAGAGAATGGAAAAGAAAGTCTCAAAAGGACCAAAGGACAAGAGAATGTGAATGAGGCATTAAATAATTTATTAAAGAAATGACAGTGGAAAATTTTCCAAATTTGTTGCAAAATATCATCTTAAAAATTTAATAAAATCAACAAGCTCCAAGCTGAATAAATACAAAGAAAACAATGCCAAATTACATTTTCCTCAACCTGCTGAATACCAAAAATAAGGAGAAAATCTTATTAATAAAAGCACCCAGAGAAAAAGACGCATCGTATATGGGAGGAGACTAATATGAATGAAATGAAAAGACAATGTAATGACAAAGGAAGTCCTTCAGGTAGAAAGGAAATATCAAAATCAAAAACAGATCCACAGGAAGGTAAGAAGAGCACTGGAAGTGGTAATTATGCAGGTTAACATAAAAGACTATCCTTCCTTAATTTCTCTAAATGACCATGACTGTTAAATGCAATGATTATAAGAGTGTATGGTGGGGCATATCATGTATGTGGATGTAAAAGAACAATAGAACAAATAGAACAAAGGATAGAGGTGCTTTACACTGATGCAAGGTTCTTAAATTTTATGTCAAGTGTGACAATGTTCACTTTAAAAATACTGTGATAAGATAAAGATGCGTATTAAGAAAGGCCTGCTTGAGGTTAGAGACTACCAGGTTAAAAGAGCACTCGGGCAAAATAATCATGCCCAGGATGTTGTAGGTTTCTTGAAGCAGAAGGACAAAGGGCCACAGTGGTGACATTGGCAAAGAACTGCTTCTGATGCATGAGCTGCAGCTAGGAAGGGAGAAATTGGACCTGGAATTTCTAGACAACACTGAAAGAAAGAGCTCTAGAGGTGCCATGATTGATGCAGAAGAACCCAATCTCAACTTCAAACCAGGAATTGGAAGTTGGGCACACTATCTAAAAATTTAGAGTTGCTTATTTGCATAAAACAGGATTCTAGAGAGCCTAGAGAGAAAATTCTGAGGTTTGGATCTAGGAAAGTAAGCAAGAGCACCAATGGATGTAAGTTTAAGGGATTTAAAGAATGACCTAGGCGTGTTGCTTCAGGAATGCACACAATGACGTCAACCTTGTCTCAGTGTGGACCCCTGCTAAGGCCCCAAGAGGGCTAGAGGACTCCCTGGGATGGAGTAGGTATCCCTTATTCCTTTTATAAACAGAGGGATTACTCCCTGTTCAAATTGTTTATGTTAGTCATGGAAGTGAATAGAGTGAAGAGATCTGCAAAAGTAATAGTTTTAGCCACAAATTAGAAGTTTGAAGGGGAAATTATAAGTAGTATTCATGAATTGAGTAGGGTATCCACAAAGACCTCAGAAACTGTCACTCATTTGCTCCAAGAGTCTCCCATGTTTCTTTGGAAATTACTTTGGACCCTCATATCCTACCTCGGGGTCTTTTGGACATTTTACCATCAAGAGCCAAACTGGCTTCTGAGAACAGCCCAGCAGAGGCTCTCAGTCAATTTCCTTAGTCTTCTGAGCGAATTAAAGGCACAACCGTAGTTTGGCCTTCTCTCCTCTTTCCCATTGGGGATTAGATGGGATTCATTGCAATATTGTTGTCTCCAGTGTCCAAAGACGAAGACAGGGAACAGTGCTAGAATGATTCCTCTGACCCCAGGAATCCACATGCCTGTCTTCTCTTCAGCAGGTAGTGACTTCCCACGTGCGCATGGGAAAGAGAGAGCTCTCCCTCTCCCAGTAGGAAAGTCCAACATCCGCCTCCTGACATTACATGAAATGGTAGATACTGAGTACCCCTTGTCCTGCCATTTAGGCTGCCCTGGAAGCTGAGAGCTTGGTATTAGCCTTATAACGTTGTCTGCTCCCATTATGAGGGCCACATACATTTCCATCAAACACAACCTTATCAAAAGGTTTCATTATAGTCACAAATACAGGGGACAACGAGGCTGTAAGTATTTAGACAGAAGACGAAGAAAGATGCATACCTATTATCTAAAGTCAAATAAAAGGTGAGCTCATAATTGGGTTATAAATGTGAATTGAGACTTGAATTACTTGAAGAATTATCTGCTATCATCCATTTATTTTTCCATCTGTAAACATATGAAAAAATGAGCCTTATAAGCTGAGAGCAAAAATATACCTTCAGGTTTATTCCAGAATACTGAAAATACGCCTCTGCCACATCTAGCAAAAATATGTCACATTGGGAACCAAAAGAAGAAGAAGAAAAGCATTCTTTAGTGGGGCCGAGTACAGAGGAAGGCTGTGTCTACACTCTGCCCCGTGAAGTGACACAGCCAGTCACTTACTCACTCATCAACAAACTTTGGTCAAGATCAAATTTTAAAGTGAACGAACTTGTATTTCGGGACAAATATTCATTAAGGAGCAGTGAAAGGCATGCGACTTTGGAATCTCTGGGACCTGAGTTTGCAGCTCAGCTCTGTCCCTTATTATCTGTGTGCCCTTGGGTGAGTGGCTTCATCTCTCTGAGACTTGGTATCCTCATCTGTAAAATGAGGGTAATTATAAACACCTCAGAGGTGGTTATGAGGATTTAATGGCATATTGAATGTAAAGCAGGGTTAATGAGGTAGTGACAGCAGAACATTTAACCCATTTGGAAGTGTGTTGTTGGGCCAGCACCGTCACACACATGCATAGATGGATGGATGGATGGATAGATATTAATACATAGATAGATAGAAAAAAACTGTGCTTGGAATACTGACTGCCGAATTCATTTAACACATGCTTTTTTATGAGCAGCTACTCCATACCAGGCACTGATTTGGTGGGAACAGGGCATAGAGTGGTGAACAGAACTATGACAGATACCTGGTACCTACTTTCATTATTCACATTATAGTCTTCTTCTTTTTTTTTTTGAGACAGAGTCTCACTCTGTTGCCCGGGCTAGAGTGCCGTGGCATCAGCTTAGCTCACAGCAACCTCAAACTCCTCGACTCAAGCAATCCTCCCTCCTGCCTCAGCCTCCTAGGTAGCTGGGACTACAGGCATGTGCCACCATCCTTGGCTAATTTTTTATATATGTATTTTTAGTTGTCCAGCTAATTTCTTTCTATTTTTTCAGTAGAGACGGGGTCCCACTCTTGCTAAGGCTGGTCTCGAACTCCTGAGCTCACTCACATGATCCGCCTGCCTCAGCCTCCCAGAGTGCTAGGATTACGGGCGTGAGCCACCACACCCGGCCACATTGTAGTCTTAAAATATCATTTATACTAAAAGATACCAGGGTTTCTTAAAGAAATAGCTGATTCTGCCTATTTGCAGAAAATATTGGGACAGAGGAACATTTTGAACTGCACATGAGTATGAAAATAACAAAGACTGGGATGCTCTGCTGGTCAAATGTCCTGGGTTCTTCAGAAGATAAATTGCAAAAAAAAAAAAAAAAAAGCAAATGATGAAGGGATAATCTGTGCATTAAAAAGACTTGAGAAACATAAATTAGTTTTTTAGTGGGAGAAGCTGGACTATAGTTTCTGGGAATACAGATGTACGTGATAAAACTGTGGTGAAGTGAAGACTGTAAAAGCCAGGACAGTGGCTACTCTTGGGAGGAGGGGAGTGGTCGCTGTTGGGGTGGGGCCCAGGAGGGGCTTCTGCACAGCTGTCCCGTTCTCGACCTGGGCGTGGCTGTACGGTGTCACTCCACAGTGGGTCCTTAAGTTCTGCACTTGCCTTGTGTGGCTCTCTACATCTTGCTTTACAATAAAAGGGCACTTAACTGGAAGAAGCAGCAGGTGTTGAGGGAGGGCCCCCATGTGCTGGAGACTTTGCCAGGTGCTGTGGCAACAAATGAGGCTTGATTCTAGCCATGAAGCTCAGAGTTGAGTTGGTAAAAAAGGTAATTACAATGCCATGATTGGTGCTGGAAGGAGGCGGGGGAATACAGAAGACTGGCTGGAAAAGGTCCCTGGCCCAGGCCTGGGGGTGGTGGAAGGCTTAGAATGAGCAGCAGAGAAAGGACGTAATTTTAAACACCTACCACACCGCACCCTGGCCCATTCTAAAGGTGTGGGGATGAAATTGCCCCTGTCTTGGCTCTTTGGGGGATGCAGGCAGATGAACTATGCGTGGGCTGGGCACCTTGCTGTACATTTGCACATCTTCCCCTCAGTGTCTCAGTTAAGTCCTGCAGGCATCATGACCCCATCATGCGGGTATGAGGTAACTGTGGCTTGGAGAGGTTTAAAAACAACTGGCCTTGGCCGGGTGCGGTGGCTCACGCCTATAATCCTAGCACTCAGGGAGACCAAGGTGGGAGGATTGCTCGAGCTCAGGAGTTCGAGATGAGCCTGAGCAAGAGTGAGACCCCGTCTCTACCATAAATAGAAAGACATTAGCCAAACAACTAAAAATAGAAAAAATTAGCCGGGTACAGTGTTGTGTGCCTGTAGTCCCAGCTACTCAGGAGGCTGAGGCGGGAGGATCGCTTGAGCCCAGGAGTTGGAGGTTGCTGTGAGCTAGGCTGACGCCACGGCACTCTAGCCCAGGCAAGAGAGTGAGACTCTGTCTCAAAAAAAAAAAAAAAAAAAAAAACAAACAAACAACTGGCCTTCGATCAACTGACCAGAAAATAGAGAAGCTGAGATCTGAACCAAGTTGACACTCTTTTGACAGGGAAGTACTAGGTCTAGGGTCCCTGACAGGTAGTGCAGGTGGTTAGTCTATAGGAGTGGACAGCCCAGGCCAGGAGTTGAAAAGCACAAATCATAAAATTTTTAAAAAGTCATTTTTATCAAGTAAGATAGTAAAGTCAATTTTTATTTTTGTTTTTGTTTTAATGAGAACAGCAAGTATTGGCAAGGGTGCATTCCAAATATGCTGCTAGAGGCAAGTGTAAATTGGCACAGGCTTGCCAGGGGCCACCCTGAGGCCTGCAGTCCCATTCCCAAGTGACAGATGAGGCTTCACATTGCAATGCCCCCAGAAGAGGAAGGACAGTTGTACATGTGGTGTACCTGGAGAAAATATAAAGCCTCATGAGGACAGAGGAAAGTATGTAGAAGCGAGAACACAGGTTTTGAGCAGAAAACCTTAAGTCTGCATCTCACCAGGGCTATCCTCTAGCAGAAGGTATTACTTAGGGATATTATTTACCACACCCTCATCTATACAATGGGTTATATGGCATTAGATACATGCATAAAGCACCCAATTCATGCTAGATGATTGCTAAGTTTCATGGTTTCATCATTGTCTTTATTTTTACCTGTTTTGTCCCATGCTAGAGATCAGAGTCTTGGTTTAACCAGTGCCAATCTGTCCTGTAGGATTCTAGAATCCAGGGCTTTATGGAAATAAAGAAGCTATACCCTCTGGTGTACTTGGTTGTAAATGGTAGCCTGGCTTAGTGGTTAAGTGCACAGATTCTGGAACCTAATTTCATGGGGTTGAATCCCAGCTCTGCCACTGCTAGCTGTGTGGCCTTGGGAAAGTTAGCTAAGTTCACTAGGCCTCCGTTTTCCCATCTGTAAAATGGCACTCACTCCATAGGGCTAGGAGAACTAAATGTGTCAATGTGGCCTGTGGCACCTGCTACAGCTTTCGGAGTCCAGGATTTCTGCATTAAGGAGTTGGTGAGGGACCTCC
>RJWJ010021751.1:0-27559 GCA_004363605.1 Indri indri | reverse complement strand
GTGGTAAACATTTTACAATGTATATGTGTATCAAAATATCATGCTGTATACCTTGAATGCCTGTTTACACAATTTTTAGTTTTCAACTATACAGCAGTAAAGCTGAAAAACAATAAAAGAAGAAAATTCCGACAACTGTGACAACATGGATGAACCTTGAAAACATGATGCTAAATGAAATTAGCTAGTTATAAAAAGGTCACTTTGAAAAGTAAATAAATAAATACAATTTAAAAACAAAAATCATGCCCCCAGCCCATCAATTGCTACCATTCAGCATTTTATATTTTTCATCACATACCACATTCGTATGATATATATTTATTTGTTTATGTGTTTATTGTGTTTCTTTTCATCAGGCTTCCTCAAAGCAAAGACTGTTACATCCCAGAACCACTGTCTAGCATATCATAAGTGTTCAATAAATATTTTTAAATGCTTAAGTGGATAAAATAACTTTTCAGAATGTGACTAAATGCGAGTTCCTTTGTTATTTTTTAACCTACATTCTCCCATTTTATCCTCTTAAAACTATAAAGTTTGTATTATTCCTAGTATACTAACGACAATTCAATGATTAATTAGTTCAATAGCTTCCCCAAGTTCATCCAGCTGGTAAATGGCAAAGAAAGAATTTGTACTTAGCTCTGTTTCATACAAAAGCCCATACTCTTAAAAACTGAACTATACTGCATTTTAATTTTATACTTTGTTATTATAAATTCTGTTTCACAAATAGAAATAATATACAATGAACAAAAATATAATTCCAGGGTATAGATTTCTTTTCACTGGGTCTCCCTTCCTTCCACATGAAAAAAATAAATATTCTACCACAGCTACATATTTGGGGGGGATTCCTTGTCAAGTGTCTTTAACTTACATATTTGTGAACTAGACATTACTCAGCTAATTCCAAGAGAGTGGCATATCAAACCCAATGGATTATGTTGTGTAGCTTAATCAAATTTTGACTAGCTTTCATATAACTGAAATTAAAAATAGAAGGAATAATTTTCTCTCCACGTGCCTTTGCATTTGATTCAGTAAAAGAGTCAGGAACTGGTCTTCATCCCCCCACCCCCACAGTCAGGTAGACATTTTATTAAGAGATATTATTCCAAAGAATCTGCAAATCATTCCATCTCTATATTGCAATATTTCAATGTTCTTCTTGGCATGATTTCCCAGTCCTTCCCTAAGCAGTCTAAATTATCATACAAAAATTTCATCATTTTCTGCTGATTTCTTTTTGGCTTTCATATTTGTGAAGGTGCCAATCCATCTCTTTCAGCATATGAGCCAGGCCTGAACAATCTCCACAAACATGAGAGGACTCTCCTTGATAGTAATACCAAGGCTGATTTGGCAGAAAGATGGCATCATTGCTTTCCCTCAAGCACGGGAAAGTACACAAAGTCCATGCCAACCTACAGGCTGTCTGTGTTTGGCACCTTTTACATCATGTAAACTATAGAACAGTAGGTTCTGTGAATTTTTTAAATCCATTTTCTTATTTTCTTGAATCAATTCACATTCTGACTTTCACATCCTCCAAACAGAGCAGAGTTCATTTTATGTATTTGTTTCTTTACCACCTTTAATTCCCATTGTATGTATTGCATTGTGTGCAACTATTTCTTTTTTCTATGGGAAGTAATTTTCTCCTTCTTGGAGCAAGATGATAGGCATATTATAATAATATTCATAGTTGACAGTGGTAAACCAATAAAATAAATTTTATATAAAATTGAACTGAGCAGAGTCTGTCTTCAATTTTCCTCAAGTGATTCATGTTGTTGTATTTTTTGGACCATTCATCATCTTAAATTAGAACTACATTAGTGTCGGAAACATGGGAAGGGAAAGGAGACAGTGAGAAGAAGGATGACCACAAATTAAGAGAAAAATGTTTCTTATTGTACAACGTTATTGAAAATCAGCCTCTCCAAAGTCCTGCCTAAAATGTCCTCTCCATCCAGATCTTCTTTTTTTGAAAGGTTAGGATTTTACTAGTATATAAAAACAATTATCTGTTTTCTTAAGCAACCCTATAACTGAAAAGCAGAAAAGTTGTTTGCAGCCAGCTTGCAGACCCATCATTGGAAAATTTTCATTTAGGAAAAAACAAACAAAACAAAAATTCAACATGACATTTGAACATTTCAAATCTACTGAAATATTTTATTATAATCAAGGATTCTTAATAACCCTGAGTAAAGGTACTGGATGAGAGGAACAGCATGAAGAATCCAATGACAGGGGAGGAAGGAGTTTTCCCACAGGAGTGTGATAATACAGGCGGGATGAACAATCGGCGTTGCTAGGCTAGAGAGGCTCCAACATTGGAATTTCATGGAACTATACATGGGACTCACACAACTTCATCTGTAGGTAAAGGCTACAGGCCCTAAAAGACATGGTCATATCTCCTCTTGTTTCTACCATGTCTCATAATTTTCTAGCTGTATTGACAATATCCATCTCACTAGGTCTGACCAAATTTTAACCTTTTCACATTTTTATAATATACTTTTGTTTCAATTTTTATGAGATATTAAGAATATTTTTTATTTTTGATAATTGACAAAGTGTCCATATATATATTTACCATTTCACCGAAATGTTCTTTTTAAGATTAGAAGGAACACAGTTCTGAAAATCACATCCCAAATACCTACCACTGGATTGAAAAAAAAATGCAGTCAAGATGTTTTACAATATTTCTTACAAATAATTCAATGTTATCAGCTTGCTTCAAAAGGGAGAAAAAATATGAAAATATGTGACCTGTGAAATTAAGCACAGAATATCCTCAAGGATAAAAAGATGATCAGGAATATAGCTACGGCCCCACCTACAAAGCCCCATCCACAGGATAAGAAATGCATGAAAAGCTGTAGCGGGTCAAATTATTATTGTATACTTGGTATATTAAAACATAATATGTAATAATATTTAAAATCTTTAGTTAATATACAAAAATATTAATCCACGCATAATATTTCCACCTCATTTTCCAAAGTGGTGTATTAACTCTTGTGTCATCAGTGTAGAAATTTTTCTGCTCCCAGCGCCCTGTGTTCATTCAACTAATCAAGTTCATTTCCCAGGTATCTAATGTTTCCAGTGAACAATATTGGGATAATATAAGACAACATAAGAGTCAGTGAAAATAAAGAGTCTCTGGACTGGAGAAGTAGAGGCAAATTATAGTCAGCAAGAAAGAACCCTAGATGAAAAGGGTGCTCAGGAGGACCCTCATGCCTGCCCCCATCTCTAGGTGGGGTCTTGGGGCAAGGTAAAAATGACGGCATGACAAAAATGGGTTTGGAACGATCTGAAATCATAGGGAACTTGTGCAATTCTTTTTAAGGTAATGCCAAGCCTCATAATTGCCCCTCACCCAACCTTGTAATGTTCTCTGCATGGTGTGTCAGGAACAGTAAAAAATGACTAGGATACTAGACAGTAAGGACTTTGACAGCCTTTCATAATTTCCCCATGCTACTTGGAGTGTAGCCAAATATTTCTTGCGCTCTCAAGAAGGGAAAAAAAGTAGCTGGGGTAGTTGGCTTTATAATGTCCTTGCAATTAAAAAAAGGACAACAGAATACCTGTATGGATTGATGTGCAACATTTAACCTACCTAAAGGTTAGAGAGATTGTAATTCATTTAGAGCTCTAAGTGGTTTGGCATGGATTGAATGTACAAGGAAAAAAAGAAAACAATACGAAACAAGCAAAGGAGCAGACAAAAAACTAGAGAAAACTGTGTTCCAGAAGCCAAGAGAGGAATTTCAAGAGAAGTGGGAGTGTATTAATAGAAGTCAGGACAGCTACATATTGGAAAGTAGCCTATGGATTAGCATCACAACAGTCCCTGGTAACTGAGTGACAGCAGGAGCAGTGCTGATGGGGGCACAGGGCAAATTGCAAGTTTCTGAAAATGAGGAAACTATTTTGAGTGAAAATAGCAAAATAATGTGCCAAAGATATCTGCACAAATATTGGCTGTGAGGAAAAGCACAGGAAGAATAATTGAGGGGGATGTCCAGGTGAAGGTAGGTGGTATTGCTGTTTGGAATAGTCGAAGTGGCACGAATATGGTCAAATAACTGTTGAAAGAAGTCAGAAGAGTGGGAGTGTTTTCAAGGCACTAATGAGACGTGGCAGAGCTGATGAAGTAAGTAGGGGTGAGTGTACTTCAAGAGAAGAGTCGTGTCTTGGACAGAAAATGTGGTTGGTGAACATTTTTTTTTTAATTAGATTTCTCCTGGGTACTCAGGGATTCAGATGTCAGTATAAATAATCCAAGAGAATGGAAGGAAGTATAAAAGAACATTTATATCAAAAATTATTTTTAGTAAATTTTTATTTAGTTCACTGTTTTTATTCTCTTTTTGATTAAGCATGGACTATTTCCATTTTTTGATAGCCTTGCCTTTGTAAACTATTCTGGATTTCTGTTCTCCTTCTCTGAGTCTCCTTTTCATTTGCCTGATCTGAGATTCCCCCGTACCTTCTGCTCACACCTGATGGTAATTCATAGTTCTGAAAAATGCCACATTATGCTCAAGGTGCCTGTGCATCTGAAAATAGTTAGACTATAACTTCACACATTTGAGAAACAAAAATCACTGCAGCAAAATGCCCCAGTTTGCTGGAATTCTGAGCATTTCTTTGGAATGCAGACCATCGATTACATCACTTAAGTTATAAAACTCAGAACACTGGAGTTAGGCTTGTTAATACGAATCTCTACAGTCAACTCTGTTTCTATCACATTGACATAACTATTACAAAAATACTACAGCTTGCAGACTTTGGTCTTCTTTTACTTTTTCTACATAATGAGCCTATATCCCAGAGTGACTTTGATGCTCAAATACTCAAAATTTATAAACTTCATCTAACATTGCTGCATCTCATAATTACTCATGAATTAGTTCCAGAAAACTGGTTAAGGTGAATAATGTAATGGTTATTCAGCATTTTGATTGTGACAAGGTCAAAAGATTAAATACTGTGATGACAAAATGCGTTTTTACCAGCATAAATAGGGACAACACCAAAGTATTATTTCCATCACTAGGAGTAAGCTGAAGAGATACAAATTTTTACAAAGGAATCTTATAAATATTAGTCAATAAAAGTTATGCAAAGTTTAAAAATGCAATGAACCAGTATTAAATCAAACCTAAGACAGAGAACTCAAGGAAATATACCACTGAGCATAAGCCACAAGTTCAAGCTAAGGAAAAATTATTCCATTTATATTTCAAATATTCGAAATAGAGCAAGATAATAGGCAAGTGTTCTTGATCTATATCCTTCCCATTAGAAACTGTTTTATTAATAAGGAATAGTTTGTAAGTCTAGAAAGATGGGAGAAAAACAAAACTGAAACAAAAAACAGAACAATATTAATTGACTGCTCTTTCATTTTAATCCTTTGTGTTTTAGCTAAAACTATCAGGTCAAAGATAGTGAGATAATCTGCCGTCGTCTGTTAAATAGTGTTCAGAGATCTAGTTAAGCAAATTAGATTTGGTCAAACAAATTAGAGATTTGGTTAAACAAATGTCACTCTTCGTAGGGACATTTAAGGTGCCACAAAGGACGAAGTCAAACTTGAATCAGGACAACAGGTCATTTTTCTACAAAAGGCGTGGCGAAAAGCAGATTTTGGAAAATTAAGTAATATCCTAACTATATTCAGAAATTTTTTCTTTTTTGAAAGAGATTTCGACAACAATATATTTTAAAGTAAATAACATATTTAAGTAGTACAATAGTCCCTGCTGATCACAGTTTTGCTTTCCAGGGTTTCAGTTACCTGCAGTCAACTGGGGTCCAAAAGGTTAAGTGGAAAATTTCAGAAATAAATAATTTTTAAGTTTTAAATTGTGCCATTTTGTATAGTGTAATGAAATCTTGCCCCACTCCATTCCGTCCTGCCCAAAACATGAGTCACTCCTTGGTCCAGTGTATCCGCACTGTATACACTACCTGCACATTAGTCATGGGTATTTTCTGCTCCTGACATCCAACCCCAGACATCCTTATGGCTCTATGATCCAGGATCACCCAAAGCAGAGGAGCCTCTGGATGTATCATCAGAAGGTCAATAGCAGCCTAATGCTACATCACATTGCCTAGGTCATTCACCACTCACCTCACCTCATCTCATCATTCAAACATTTTGTCATCTGACATCATCACAAGAACAAAAGTGAGTACAGTACAATAAGGTACAACAAGATATTTTGAGAGAGTGAGAAAGAGAGACCAGATTCCCTTAACTTTCATTATGGTTTATTTTTGTATTTGTTCTACTTTTTATTATTGTTTTTAGTCTCTTACTGTGCCTTATTTATGAATAGAACTTGATCATAGGTATGTAAGCATAGGAAAAAACAAAGTATATATGGGGTTCGGTGCCTACCATGGTTTCAAGCATTCACTAGGGGGCTTGGAACATATCCCTTGTGAATAAGGGGGACTACTATAAAGTGAAAGTTCTTGATAATGTATATTTCAGTGCTGAACTATCCTCTAAGTTTTGTACCTAAGAAGCAAAGTTTATTAAAAGTGAGCAATTCAAGCATGAATTAACAGCCATATGTAATACCGGTTATGCTCTTGAAAATCCCCATTTTAGAATGTGCAATTGAGTCATTTATTACTGTCAGAATAGAGTTAAGACAAGTTGTAAAAGCCCATGTAAATATGATATTGTATTTGCTAAAATAGCTCAATACAGATGATATAACAAGACTATCAATAGCATTTATTTTTCATAAAATAATAAAAGTATGTATCATAAAATTAATATCCATTGATAACTCCATGCTAACTCCCAAACTCTAATTTTTAAACTGATAACTTATAAATTTGTTTTGCTTAGTTTATTCGTTTATATATATAGTGTCAAAAAAAAAGAGAAATTTAGTCCCATACATAAACATGATGTTTTTATCCTTTCACTCACTTCCTATGCGTCACAGTTATACATGGGCTTCCTCAGTTATTTTTTAGCATAAAATCATTTTTTACTATTCACTATAGTTATACTCTATAAAGTCTCTGTGAACCCTAAATTAGTATTTAATGTTCCTAGCTATTGAATGTTTTTAGCTATTGTCCGTAGGTTTTATACAAGGTTAGATTCTTGTGAGCCTCTGGTCACAATATTTTTATCAACTAATCAATACATAATTTGCTTATATGTATTTTTTGTTTAAAGACAACTTATGTAATATATATAGTTGATTCATTAACATTAAACTCACAGTCAACAGCATTATAACTCATGCACATCAAAGCCTTGCAGTTAGGAACACTAGATAGCATCTCAACATTGTGCTTGGGGCCATTTTAAACAGCAAAATAAGCAACAAAAAGCACATATAAAGAAAGAAGTGGTGCTAAATAGAACAAGAAAAGGACACTTATTTACAGTAAGACAGGTAAAATATGAAAGCAGAATGTCTCCTTGTTTGATCTCAGCTACGAATGTGCACATTGAATGACTCAACTTTTTCCCTGCTCTGTGCATGTCCACAAATAACTGCAAAAGTGCTCTGAGTAATGATCTTGAGGTTACAAATAAACTTTAGCTAGGAGACAAATTTGCAAATATGTAATCCATTAATAATGAGGATCAACTGTTTTTGGCTTCCTCTCCACTAAGAGCAGCAGAAGAACAATTTCCAGCAAAAGGATTCCACAATTAAAAAAAAATGCAATGAGGGGTGAAGAAGTGTAAGTATAGGCAACATGACTGTCTGTGGGCTTAGACCAACATTCCTACTAATGTAAGTTTGATTTTCCAAGCCTTATGATTTATGTGAAAATTGTCCAAACTGTTCCATGCATTCTGAAACAGGTTAAGTGGTAAAGAGAAAACAGGGATGGAACTGATAAGGAATAAAAACAGAGGCCGATGGAGAAGACAAGTTATTGAGTTTACAGGAGTTTAAAGAGATATGATTTTATTCATTTAATAATATTTTATTATAAATTTAATATTTAATAAATAAATTTAATAATATTTTGTTAATGATTAAATAACTAAATTTACTTTAAGGAAAAAACATCCAACAACTGCAAGATAGGAATATAAAAGAACATTAAGAATTGTCTGCTGAACTACATGAAATTGTGCAGTTGTCTACCAGAACAAACATTTGTGACAATAGTTACATTGAATGAGAGCTAAGCAGCGTGGTTATTATCCAAATACTATAATCAGCTAAATAATAGTCATATTTTTCTTTTTTATCTTTATTTCTATTGTGAGAAAAAAATACACCTTTTGTATCTTAGCCGAACAAAAACAATTATGGCTTGCAATTTACCGTTCATTTTACAGTTCCATAAATACAATTCCAGTTGTTGATAACTTTTTCTCCTCTTTGAAATTATTAAGAGGATAGGACTATTTTTCCTTTTTTCTCTTTTCTTCCTTTTTCCCTCCCTCCATCTCTTGCTTGCTTACATCCTTCCTTTCTTCTTTCCTTCTCTCCTCCCACACCCTTCCCCTCTTTCTTTTTTTGAAAATATCATTGGTACATTAAAAATTCTAAAACTTAAGTTTATTTTCTCTCTCTACCATATTTGCTTTGGGAAAAAACTGTGATACTCTGCTATTTATATGAACACCAATTTGTCTTACCAAGATCCTATTAATTCTGCTTTGAAATTTTGTTTTACTTATTTTATTTTAATATAAAAAATAGCTTAAGCACAAAAGATTATATGAGACATAATCCACATAAAGTTTAAAGCACAAGTGAAGTATCCCAAGAATGGAAAAGCAAGCACCACATGTACTCACCATCAGATTGGTTTTAAGTGATCAACACCTAAGTGCACATATAGTAATGACATTCATCGGGTGTCAGGCAGATGGGAGGGGGGTGGAGGGGATGGGTATATACACACATAATGAGTGTGGTGTGCACCATCTGGGGGAGGGTCACACTTGAAGCTCTACTCGGGTGGGGCAAGGGCAATATACATAACCTAAACATTTGTACCTCCATAATGTGTTGAAATAAAAAAGAAAAAAAATAAAGCACAAGAACACAGGTACTGCTACTTATGCAATTGTCCAGAAGATATCTCTCCCCAATCACATTTCCTTCCTTCCTCCGCAGAGAACCACTAAATTTAATCATTTTGTTTCTTTTTTTATAGTTTCTGACACCCATGCGTTTGTCTCGTGGTTTTGAAAATTATAGAAAGGGAATCATTCTGTACATATTCTGTTGTCTTGCCTCCTCAATATTATATTTTTGAGATTCATTCAAGTTAATACATGTTACTTTAATTCACTTATTCTCACTGTTGCATTTATGATTGACCATGAAATCTTACCTATCCTATTGTTGATATACAATTTGGTTTGTTTTCTATGTTTTGCTAGTATTAACGATGCTGGTTATGGGAGTGCTAAACAAAGCAGGCAACTGGAACCAAGTGCTAGTTGCAGTGGTATGGGCCGCTGCTGATGTGATGCTGAAAAGAACAGCAAACACACAGAAAGGAGCGAAGTCTTTATTCCTGCTGCCTCCCTTCCAGTCTTCCCTAGCGCCCCCATTTGGCAAAACCTAACAAGAAGCCAGATGACAGATGACAATATAGTTTTCAGTGTCCCAACACCAAAATCACCAAGCTGATTATAAAAAAGTGAATTTGTAACTGAGAGATAATGGCTTAACAACCAACAAAATAGTTGAAATAATTAACGCAAAAACTTAGAAATCTGAAGTGGATGCCAATAGAAGATACAACAATGAATGATAGAGACTAGAACTCACAAAAAGGAATAAAACAATACAAGATAGAAGGCAGGTAGTGCAATACAAAATATACTGGTAAAGAAAATGCTCAGGGTTTCAGAGGGATTCGAATTTGGGCTTATTTGAGTCTATAGCCCATGTCTTTTCATTTCTGCTAACAGCAGAAAGACTTGAATTCTTTAGTAAGGCTTCCCTACTTCATTAGGCAGGCACACTACATATTTTTGAAATAATGGAAAGACCAAACTTGCATCAAAACTCACAAAAAATGTTGCTTCTCAGAGATCTTCACACAGAATTATGTTTAAAATGGTGTGGTTCTGTATTAGGAAAGGAAAAATCACAGGAGTTAAAGATGTTATTATTAACATTAGTAAAGAGGTTATAAAATTGTAGGTCAAATAAATGATAGTGCAAAGGAGAAGGCTGATGATAAAGATAGGCCAAAGAAAAAAGGAATTGACATTTATTTTCAACATGTGAGGAAAGAGGGCAAATGAGAAACATATACCTAATAACCGGCAAAGCCTCAATTATTATAATTGGATTTGTTAATAAGTCAAATAATTAATGTGTCACTAATATAGAGTGTGATGCTATGCCTTGGTCTTTATGTCTTGATTATTTTTTTTCCTTTTAACAATGAGACATGTTTTTTTCTCCATTTTTTATGGAGACAATTATTGTATATATTATGCCTACTTAATTTTTTTCACACCATTCCTGACAGACTTCTTTGTCCTTTCTTGAGGTACAATTTCATTCTTCCTAAACTGCATCCTGTAGAACTATAAGTGAAAATCTGTCATTGGTAAACTCAACTTTTGTTTGTTTTAAAATGCATTTCAACTACCGTCTTGAATTTCTTTCACTAGGAGCACAATTCTAATTTTAACTTTTTTTCTCTCAGACTTGGCACATATTTATTTATCATTCAGGTTCTACTGTTGCTATTGAGATATCTAGCTTTTATCTAATTATAATCTCATTTTAAGTAATCTTTCATTTTTCTCTCTCTTTCTCTTGGTGTTTTACAGAATTACCATAATACTGCCCAGGGTGGACTTCTTATGATTTATATTGTTTGGAGTTTGTTGTTTTTACTGAGACTATAAAATCATTATTTTAAGAGATCTAGGATATTCTCAGTACAAATTTATAAAGCATGTTTTTCTCTATACAATATATACTTTTCTTCTGGGACTCCTTTCATATACATGCTAGACTTTCTATCATAGCTCTTCAGTGCTCTCATATTTGTCTATCTTTGCCTCAGGCTTCATTATAGGGAATTTTCAGATGTTCAATTTATTAACTCTTTTTTCACCTGCATCTAGCTTATTGTTTACCTCATCACTTGGGTTATAGTAATAATAATTATTTTTCTATTTAGATCATTTATTATTAATAGCACTTAATACAAGTCCTTTACTAATAATATTATTAATAGCATTTATTTTTTCTATTTATATCCTTCACTAATCTAGCTGTTCTAAAAGATATTAACTTGTTCTTTATTTTCTTACATATTTTTCTTCCTTTAATATTACAAATGTACAATCTTTATTTGCAATTTTAAATATCTGAATTGGTTTGGGTTCCAAATCTCTTTGTTGTTTCTTAATTCTTCTTTATGGAGACTTGTTTTCTTGTGTGTTTTGTAACTTTGGATTTTAAGATTTTAATTTCTAGAGCTTTATCTACAGGGATTCTATAGAGACTTAGCTTTTGGGGGACCAGTTTTTGTTAAGGCTAATGTTAAACCCCAATTCCATATGAGAGCAGGAGGGAAGGACTATATGTATGAAGTCTCATGGTAAATATTTTTCTTTTCAGCTAGAGGCAGTCCCAGGCAGAAAAATACCCTTGTCTGTATTTCCCTCCTTTAATGGATCCATATAGGATACATAAATTTGGAGAATTTGGCTAAAGAGACTTATAGAGACAATCGAAATTTGTATGATACATGGAAATAATTAAATTAATTCAATTAAGTGATAAACAAGTTTAGACCAAGACAAAAAAGAGGTTTTCATATTTATTCAGATTTTTCCTTTTTATTAGTATTCATTTAGATTTTTTTCCTTTTCCTGTTCTTAACATACTAGTAAACCTGGATATTTTGAGATTCAGACCTGGAACTTTCTAGTATTACCATGGTCTTTAAAGTAGTCAGGTACAACACGTACTTTGTACTCTACATACTCAGACCATTCAAACCAACTAACTTACAAAAATGTGATATTTATGTAAGAATATTTGAGAAAGTCTGTTGTTTCAGTCATGCAGTTTAACTATGATGTAAAACAGAGACTCCTGGCAACATAATGACATATAGTTTTATACACTGAGAGCTCTGCCTCCCTTAAAACACAGCAATTTCATTCAACTTCAAAAATGTTTTTCACGAGATCAGAATGTTGTGTTACAATAATTTGCTTTGGTTTTCACAAGACCAGAAATATTTTTTCACACTTATTCTTTGTGTTCCAGAGAAATCTGACTTAGATACCATGGCAACTTTCTACTTCCTTGAATAGTCTGTGAACATAACTTCTGAAGTTAATAAACCTTACATCATTCCAGAGAAATAAAATTGCTGAAACAAGAGAAATGTGCTTACATTGTACCAAACGCTAACAACAGCTCTAGATGAAATGTATTATTTTCAGAAAAGTAAAAATTATAAAATTAGGAAATATTAATCTGCAGAGGAAATATTAATATACTGTTCTCAATAGATAGTATTTGCAAAACTGCGGTTTTTTGTTTTTTGATTTTTTTCCAGCTGTATACACTGTTTCCTTTGGGTTACAAGTCCTAATTTGGTTTACTTGGGATCCTGCAGTAATTTCTGTCAATCACGATGCCTTAAAAAACAAACATATACCCCTGAAAACAATGCTTGTCTAAATAGCATATATAAAACAGTGAAAGAAGGTGATAAAATGACTGCATTCTTACAGTCAAGAGTACCATTTGGCAGCTCTAATTACTTTATCTTGATATCACTTTTAAATGTCAAAACCGCCTTCAGAGACCTCAGCAGAGCAAAGCATCTCCTAACTTGAAAACGAAGTTTCCCAAACCTATGCCCCCCTTTTGAAGCAGAATAACCTACTTTATTTTGAAAAAAATACATGTTTACAAAGTCAAATGAATGAAGAGAGTAGTATTTTTTTCAAAATAAGGGTATCCTACAACACTTTTTTTTTTTTTTTTTCTGATGATAAAATGTATTATTTTCCTTGGTTAAGATCTTGGACTATGAAGCCAAAGGACATGATTTCGAATTCACGCCCTGCCATTTTTTAGCTGTGCTACCTTGAACATGCCATTATACCTCTGTGTTTGTATATTCGTGTAAAATGTGACATTATTTCTCTTTGAAGGTACTAATAATTATGTAATATAATACTTGTAAAGTACTTGTCATATTATTGGTACTAAATTGATGTGAATGGTTATTAAACTATTGTTATTCAAATGAAGTGCCATTGACAGCAAGAGATAATTTTCTCTTTAAGTTACCCTGCAGGTCTTTTCGGTGGGAAGTGAACCACTCCAAAGATTCCTAGGTGGAAACAGCCTCCTTGACCTTGGAAGAGCTAAAATAAAGGTAGAGATTTAGTCAAAAGTGCCAATTACTGATTTAGCCTTGCATTCTAAGTATCCTCAATTATTGTGATCTTGGCTTACGTGAAATAAGGTTTTCCCAACAATACCACAGTGATTGTTCAATTACTGATCCCCCTTCTATGGTGTCCCTTATGCTTCACTGCCTATGAGCAATGCTCAGACTGGCTCTGATTTGTACCTTCATTCCATCTCAAATAAAGCAACTCCACTATTGAATTTGCCTCCTTAATGAATGTCTATTACATTTCATTTATGTGAACCTGAGACTTTTAGTCTCATCCGCTTCAAATTATATATATGCAAGAAATCCCAACTTGAAATATTTTCTAATAAAAAAGCTAATTGTAGTTATTTTTGTATGTTTGCAGTATCACTCAACAGATATTGATAAAAATTCTAACAAAATTTGATTAAATTCTCAAAATCAGATGATAAAATTATAGACATAAAGGATAATTTTGATAAAACATTGTGAAACATAAAGAAATTGAAAAGGAATTGCTGATGGAAATTTTTATGGAATCTGATCTATAGTTTTTACAAATATAAACAGTATAGTTTTTGATTTTATAAATCTGAATAGCTTATTAAATTAAAGTAATATATACATTCTGAGAATAGTTGGAAATGTTTTCTTTTTCAAATGCATATCTATTTAACAGAAGTACATGATTTGACTGGTAACATACTGGCAAACATAGCTTCGACATGTATTTAGCAAATATTCAATGAATATCAACAGTATATTGGCCACTGTACTACATATTGGGAATATGATTAACAGCATAGCCCGTGATGAAGCAGTTTTCAGTCTGGTGGAGAAAATAGATGAGAGGACAGGTAGCAAAGAGCACAAAGGTGCAATAATGAGATCTTCACAGAATGACTATTGCGACACCTACCAGGCACTCAAAACATTTTCAGGTATAGGAAAACTTTAGCAAAAGACTGGATAAGAATGTTCTTGATTGAAGGAGCAACATGCACAAAGGACAGTAAGGCAGAGGATTAAGGAATTGAGATCTGAAAACTGAAAAGTGGAAGCAGATCATTAAAAGTAAAGGCTGGATCAGGGGAGCGTGGAGGTGTCAGCAAAGTCCAGATCATGAGGGACTTTGTAGGCCGAGATAATTTTATTTTGAGAGATATAGGAAAATATTAGAGGATTTTTAAGAAGAGGTGGTAGCTGACCAGATTACATTTCAGAAAGACAAATCTTGCAGAGATTTGGAGAACAGATTTGCAGCAGCCACACTGCAGAGAAAGGGACCCAGTGGGAGCAGTCAGGCACAGGGAAGCAGAGAGTGCCGATGATGTCTAAACCAGGGTGGCCGTGAAAATGGAGAACAGCAAATGCTATGAGAAACTCACAAATAGAATCTATAAAAGGTGAAGTCAATCTCTTTATGTCTCTTTTAGGTCTCTTCTATCTTTCTTTTTAAAGTTGAGGTTATGCACATTTTGGTGGGTTAAGAGGAAATTTCAGTGCAAGAACTTCCTGGTTTACTATCAATGTATCACTTCGAGTCAAAAACACAATATAGGCCACAGGTGAACGGGCATGTCCCTGCTGAGCTGTACATGGAGCCAAGAATAATTTAATTGTTGGAATGATAGTGTCATCTAAACAAAACTTATTAAAGAGGGAGGAAAAAATAGGAAATATTTCAAAGCCAAATATTTCACTTACAGATGAAATCATAGTTCAGTGCTGTCAGAGTTATTATGCACAAATTGTCATTAAACTGATGCAGTAAATTGAGAATTATTATGCAATAACTCTAATAATCATTACTAACATTTGTAAGAATTTTGCCACTTATAAAATATTTCCTAATCCATTATCTTATCATGAGAAACTTTTCTTATGATATGATGTATTCTATATGATATTAGAAATACATTTTATAAAGATGAGATCAGGCAGACTTTCTACTTATGGGATAGTTGAGCCATGCTCTTTCCAAAACACATTCTCTGATGAACATAGCCAGCCATATCCTTATGGGTAGTCATCTGTTTGAACATATTACCCTTTATTTGAAAATCTCTTCATTGACTTCCCATAAAATTCTATATTGATTTTTAAAGTTTTGTTACTCATTTATAAGGCACTTAATGGCCATAGACCAATATGCATGCCAGATCTATTGTCACTAGATGTCCCTCGTTGCCCATTGAGGTCACAATGAATAGGCTATTTGGTCTTTCCAAAGCATAAACTCAAATCCCTTGATGCTGAAGCTTTTAGAAAATATGTTCCCTGATTGTGGAATATAGTTGCAATTTTGATTCATTATATTCCATCTGTCTGCATGCGAAAAGAAACAGTTGTGTTTGGTTGCATCTAAAAATATTATTTTTAGCTGTCATATCTCTATTTCTTAGTCAGTAGATATGCATCTTAAATAAAGTATACTGACATGCTTTATTCAACTTACTAAGATTAAAATTGATCATTTTCTAGGTCCACCAAGGGACATGAAACTTCTTCCTACCATGATTTTCTCCTGAAGAAATAAAAGGGTTGTTCTAGTGTTTGATTCTATTAGAGCACATACGAAAACAAATTTTAAAAACAATATAAACTATTTCCTTTATTCCCAAACATTCACTCTGGGTTCTCAAAGAAAGCATTGCGGATGAGCCAGTTAGGTTTAAACCCAAAAAATGAGAATCATGAAATGAAATTTAAATTACATACAATAACATCATTGTTGCATCTCAGTTTACAGAATAAAATGGGGACAATCTTCCTTACAGAAGAATTCCACATAATCTACATAGACACTCCTCCCTCCAGAAGATGGATCTTGATTCTCCTTTCCTTGAGTGTGAGATAGAAGAGTAGCTCACTTTCAAAGAATAAAGTATGGAAAGAGAAAGTTACTTTACAGTAGAGATACTTGGCAGACATTAATTTCATCAAGGTTAACATCACCAGGGATATGTGATGTTTACATCATGTAATCTCTGATATGATGTAATGAGAAGGCCACTTCACCTCTGTGATATTCTCCAAAACCCATAACTCCAATCTAAGTACAAGAAAAATATCAGACAAATCAAAATTCAGGGGTACTCTACATCTCAACTGACTAGTTCCCTTCAAAGCAGTTATGATTATTTAAAAGCAAAGACAGAGGAATTGTCACAGATCCAGAAGAGACTAAGGCCATGACAACCAAATACTATGCACTATCCTGAATGGGATCCTCTATCAGAAAAATAACATTCTTATAAAAACTGGTGAAATTCACTGTTAATAGTTAAGTTCTTTGTTTTGACAAATATACCGTGGCTATATGAGATGTTGATGGTAGGGGAAAACTGGGTGATGGGTATATGGAAATAACCTTTTTTTTTTTTTATTTCCCCATCCCACCCTAGAAATTATCTATACTATCTTTGCAACTATTCTACAAATCTAGAATTATTCCAAAATATAAAAGTTTATTTTAAAAATAAAACCATAATTAAAAGCAATTATCTGAAAAGGCAGCAAAAAAGTCACATTTTTGCAGAAACAAGGTATTTTTCATATTTGCCTAATTTTTTCACTATACTATACTTTGTTGTAGGAGATATAGTCAAAATATTGAATGACATCAAAAATTTCCAGAAGTTAGAATATATCTGAGATTCCAAAAAATTTGTTTGTTCCACAAACATTTATAAAGCACCTATTATTCTTAAAAGGTTCCTAAATATAGCTACACCTACCATATACTTAAGTCTCGACATTTGTTTTAATTTACAATTCACATTAATGTTTTGAACTTAAATTTGAAGAAATTAAAAGGTCAAGATGATAATTGTTTCTTAGCCAAATAACCCTTTGCTTCATGGGCATTTCAAGAAATATTTCATAGTACCCATTTATGTGATGAGTAATTTCAACCACAGAAATTGAAATACTGTTATTTAAAGTTAAATTTGAAGATTACATTTACTTTATTAATTGTTTTAATGTTTATGCTTTCCACTTGAACCTACAATATTTTGGAATTTTTATATATGAAATGTGGAAATCAAATAAATAAAATATGATATAACATTCTGATGGAACAGAACATAGAAGGCACTAGCTTGATATGATTCAACATCCCCTCTTTGAGAAACTTTTACCACTGTGAGTTCTGTTTTGCTGCCTGAGAAACAATAAAATATAATCTTTTAGAGTGCCATTAGAATTCTACATTTATAAAATTATAGAATTTCTTTCTATACTTATAAATTCTTGATAATACCATGAAGAGAAATTTTTTTGCAAAGAATAGTCTAAATAATAATGTTTACTCTTTTCAATGTCATATTTGTATGTAATGTTTTTAGCCAGATGATGTACCATTAAAATCACAGCCCTATATTAAAACAAGCATAACGTCTGTGTATTACTAATGTGTATCTTCTTTTTACTGTTTACATTAATATGCCCAACTGATAAAGGTTTGTTTGAAGTATATAGACGGATGGCAATTGACCAAGAGATAACCAGTCTACTATACATACTAGACATTTCAGTTTCACACTTACATAGCAAAATTTCTGTCTTCTTTTTGGCAACATCCTCTTCTAAAGCACTTTCTATGTTAATCTACATCTTCAAGTTGTCAAAGTGAGTGACAGTGGAAAAGAGTCACTCTCCAAGTATTTCTCCCCTAAATGTGAAATTCTGATACACTGTTAGTGAGTTTGGAAATTTGATAAGATAGAACTTTCTTGCACAATCTTCAGTATCTGTGTTTTACAAATATCACATGAGACATAAATTTTTATTGTTTTATAATGCTGTGAATTTGACATTAAGAACTAATGAGATTAAGGAAACATAGATATAAGCAGAGAAAACAAAAGTGTAAGCACCAAGGGGTTCATGTAGGAAGAGATCATCCTTACAAAAAAGAGGGTAGCATGAAATGAGATGTTCCTTTCTCAAAGCTAAGTAGTTTCAACCAGTCAAGACACAAGATGTGAAATGAATACAACGAATCACCGACACATGGACTAGTGGTCTGCGAAGACCTTGGACCATGCAGGTATAGCAAGTCACTAAGTTCCTTTTCCTTTTCAGAAAATCTTTCTCAGCAAGAGGCAGCTAGTTTTTTCACGCAGCAAGCAAGACTCAGCATGTGAAGCTTTGAACAATCCTGCACTGCAGGGAATGTTTTGCAGAAACTGCATGACAAGATTGCCAAAAGGATTACCTCTTGATTTCCTTTGTCCTTGGGTTTATTTCATCTAATAATGGGGCAAAGACGGTGCCTTCTACAATGAAGAGAGGATTTATTCATGAGTCATGTGCAGCAAAATTGTTTTAAAATTCTTGTTGCTCATAATTCTCTGAGAAAACAATACTCCTCGTTGAATATAAGATGTATTTTTTCTTTTAAAAATGTTTATCATTATATTACAAATTGTAGGCATAGAATAATTTGTTCTTGCAACAGCTTAAAGCCAGAATCCTAAAAAAGAAGTATTTTCTCCCGCTCTTTAATAAAAGGTACAAACTATCATCAAGAACACAATGTAGGGTCAGGTTACGTGAAAACCAGGCCATTAAACAGCAACAAAAAATTCTGAAAACAACATAATACTATAAATTCCAAAACATGTTACTTTTACATGTTACTTTGAGGTCTGACCAAAACACATATGCATAGATATAAATTATGATTACACCAACAAAGATGGCTGGCCTGACTTAAGAAATACCATGGGGTTAGGGGTCAGAACACCTGGCTTCAAGTACACTTCTGTTACTTAACATTTAAGCATTGAACAACCTGACTCTCAGTTTCTTCACCTGTGTAGTGTGAACAATGATGTCTAGACTGCCTAACACACATAGTAATTTTGAGAGTACCATAAAATAAAGTTTATGTTCATAGAATTTTAAGGACAATTATAAGGATACATGGGAAATAAATAAAAAATCAGGGCACAGGAAAATTATCATTTTAGTCTTTCAGTTTCAGTCTACTACAACCATTCTGATTCATTCAGAAATTCATACAGACAGGGAGCTATAAGAGTATATTGGGATATTACTTACGTTCTTTATAAAGACTATACTTTTTGTTCTTCATAAAGTAACATTTGATCTTGAAACTTGAAAGTGTATAAGATGTAACAATTAAATAGATCAGCAATAAAGACAGCCTCCAAGTGGATGCGCCAGTAGATGCAAGGAATGGAGGTATACAGGGAAGCTACTGGGGCTGAGGTAGGAAAGGGTGTAGGAGACTGAGGTGATACAATTCTGGAGACACAGGTCGGTTTCACTGCATGTTAGTCTGTTAAATACCGTTTTTCACCTAAGGAATAATAAGAAATCATTGAAGGGATATTTAAAGCAGTAGAGGGATATAATCAGATGCCAGTTTTTAAAAGATGACTAGCAGTAATCTGGAAAACAGACTGGAGGAGAACAGTTGTAGACCATAAATGTGGGTCATTTGGTTACTTCAGAATTCCAGGCCAGAAATAATAGGACAAGCGGCACTGCAGTGGAGACGGAGAGAAGTGAAAGGTTTTGCAATTTATTTTAGAGGTAGAATTGTCAAGACATGGTGAAAGCTTGGATACCGTAAGAGAGAGAGAAGGACAATAATAACATCTCATTGATGAAGTGCTCAGCGTCTGATGGTCTTATTTATTGCTATAGGGAATTCTGGAGAAGGACCGTGGTGTGGGGATGTTGGGTAAGCAGTAGGAATGAAGGTCAAAGAGACATCTATGCTACAGATAGAAAATTAAAATTCCTTTTCGTACAATGACAATAAGTCATTATTGTGGGTAAATCAATAAGCAAAGGATATTAGAGAAAGAAAAACAATAGGATGGCACCTTAAGGAACTACAAAATCAAGAAGGTTCATGAGAAATGTGCCAATAAGATGGTCACTATGAGTCACCATTGTGTTCAATATGGCAGAGAAGAATAATACTATTCATATATTTCCCCACAAGTTCACAGTCTAGGAAGGAGCGAAGGAAACAGGTGTTTAAGCAGTAATAGGTACTACAGGTTGCTAGGAGAAGACAATGGATGGACATCTTTCTTTTTTTTAGAACTGCGAGTAAGAGAAAAATTCAAGAGGAGATGATAGCTTGGCTGAGTTGGAAAGGATAATTTTATTATTTCTTTTCTTCATTTATTTGTCCATTTGATAAAAATTTTTGAAACCTTACAATATTCCAGGCACTATTCCAGTTGCCGAGGAAAAAGTAACTAAGATACATGAGGCTCCCATTAAAAAGGAGATTAATTTACTTCTGAGGGGAGACAGACACTATAAAAGTAAATCAACAGACAAGATAATTTCATAGAGTCATCGTACTATAAGGACAACCAAATAGGACGATTAGGATGGATATTGAAGGCTTCAGTAGAGGAAGGGGATGTGTTATATAGTCCAAGACGACCTCACTAAGGCGATGCTCTTTGAATATAAACCTGAATGACAGGAAGAAGCCAAACATGGGACAATTTGTAGGAGGGAGAGAAAATAATAAGTACAAAATATTTAAGTTTGGAACTAATTTTTGAGGAAAAAGGAGGACAGTCAACAAGACTGTGGGAACAAATGTAGGTAGGAGATAAATTTTGCAGTAATACGATGAAGTAGTCATATTTGATTTCCTGAAGTGAAATATTAGGTAATATCATCAAATGTCATTAAGGGTAAAAGAGAGAACGTTGATGTTCGAGGAAACATATGGCAAGAATTGGTCATTTTGAAGAATAGGAGCATGAATAATCAGAAGATGTAATGATATTTTTGACAATGCAGAGCAATACATGATTTTAGATTTAGAATGAGACAGGTCAGCACATCTGCAGAGATAGAATATGTCAGTCTATGTTTTGCTTTGTTTTTCCTTCCAGGCCATTTAATTAGTCCTTCTCTTGTATGAAATTTTCAATAAATTAGGTTAGGGGTTGTAGTTTTGCCACTTAAGCATAACATAAGAAAAATGGGGTAAGAGAGTAATTACAGTAACAGATGAAGAAATGAAAACTAGGTAAGGAGACAATTAAGGCTATGAAGCAAATGAGGGTAAAGGGCTAAAATACTTGTTGAGCCTTAACAAATATTTAAGTAAGAATATTAGATTATGGGAGCTTGACATGATGGGCCAAGAGTAGAATGGTTTACACTGTGATCTGGCATCATGTGATGGTGAGTTCCAAAGCTACACTGTCCAATATAACAGCCATTTGCCACCGTTGCTGTTCTAATTTAAATATTGATGAATTAAAATTAAATAAAATTACAAATACAGTCCCTCGGTTGCACTAGTCAGATCCCAAGTGCACAATAACTGCGTATGGTCAATGCTGTTTCACTGGACAGCACAGAGGTAGAATAACTACATCGATGCAGAAAGTTCTATTGGACAGTGCTGGTCCACATTGCCATGTTGGGGATGCATGGTACAGGCAGAGGAAAAGAAATATCACTGTAAACAAGGAGAACAAAATCCCAAGAAGCTATGATGTTGATTTAGTCTTTAAAAAGAGACCAAAAACTTCTAAAAAGTGGTAACAAGAAGAGAGAGAGAGAAGATGATATTGAGGGGAAAACTTTAGTGTAAGTGATAGCAACTAGAATTCGTAAGGAAAAATATCATGTAATTGTGAAAACTTGAAAAGATCTGGGAGGTGTAAAGAGAAAGGTAAGTAGGAGCTATGTAAGGGAATAGAGGAAGGGAGGCAAAGACATTCCAGGCAGAGAAGGGATCAGATACAAGGTCACAGAGGCCTAAGAGAAAGCAAGATCCTTCTGAAAAAATGGAAGTAGTTTCAAATGTCTGGGACAAAGAGGAATGGAGTGTTCAAATAAACACACACATAATTTCAGGTTCTTTCACACAGCCAGGTCCACCCATGGCCTCCCTGAAGAGATTTGTTAGGAACCTTGCTAGTATCATAATATTTAGTTTCCTCAAACAAGAGCCATGTATATAAATTCCCTTGTCATCAGCTTCTCACCAAACTGTTTGCATACATTACACTATCACTCCTCCAACAACCGAATGGTTGCTCAGAGTGAACAGTGCAGTATAGTTAGTGATGGTTATATGACTAGCTAATAATATGCTAAATGGGGACATCAGTGGGATCATGAAATCCAATAGAGATTAAATTCTTCCAATTGGCAAGAATTTATACATATATATGTATATATGAGTATAAATACACATATAGGTGTAATATGAGATATATGTATGTATATGCAATATATATACACATATGTATATACATACACACATATACACATACAAATGAGATAGATAAATAGATGACAGATAATCTCCTTACAGCATCAATTATCAAAGCATGCTTTGGAAGAAAACATGCAACTGATTATAATTCATTCAATTTCAGATAAGATATAGAAAAGACATTTTGAGCAAAAATTGTAATAGGAAAAATACTGGTCAGACTATAATGGATTTTTCTAGCCTATTTTTTGCCACATAAAATCAAATGAAGAAGAAGCAATTATCCAGATAATTCAAGGGTGAAAAAGAAAAAAAAAATGCCTAAATTATATGAATAGTTAATGAAAAACTTAAGCTTGAGGCCCAAATTATTCAAGTAAATGAATCCATTTTCCAGTATATTTTGCATGTAAATTTAATGAATAAATTAATCCTGAAGACCTGATAGCTATTTTGCCTAAGGTGCATGAGAACATTTTTATCCCCCCTCAAGGTACAATTTTCTCTCTGTTAGACTAGGTTCAATGTTATTCAACATATAGTATATATCGTTGTTATTCATAGGAAAGGCATATTAAACCCTGATTAAAATAAAGTAAAGATGCAGGCTATGCCCACATATAGCCAAAACATCCATATGAAAAGGTGTAAATTGGTTCACCTCTGCTTACTTTGCCTAAATAAATGCCATAGCAGTATTATTTATTTGGCAATTAATGAATCTTGTTAGCTTAAACTTTTATTTTTATTATACGTTTTTAAATATTAAAGTTATAACCACAGGCAATATTTCATTAACATGACCAAAGATGAGACAGCCTATTCAATTTGGGCTTTTTAAGATGTTTTTCACAACCATGCAAATTATATAAAAATATTATATTTTTGCCACATGTTTGAAGTTAGCCTCTGTTAAACTTTCAGATTTCTCAATTGGTGAAATGCAATCATAGCAGATAAAAGAATACCTTCAATACGTTCAAATAATACATTCTTAAACTCATAACCTTGATAAATACATTCAATTTAATTGGTTTAAATGAATTATGTAAAGAGAATGGGTAGACCCAAATTTCCGAAGAGAGTGGTTTTGTATATTTTAGAAATACCATTATCATCCATGATCTGTTGCCATCTAAAAACAGTGAGGCCAAAGGGTATGTCTGCAGGGATATTGGCAAGAAGAGCAGATGTTCTGGGCTAAGTCCATTGTGATTCTGACTTTTTCATACAGCATATTGCACATTCTGAATTTACATTTATGCTTTAAAATTTAGAGAACAGAGCTGAAGTGACTTCCCAAATATACCAATAAGAAACAGCTTGTTTAGTAAATGAGGTATCAAAATGCTGTGATCATAGTCTCCTCTTTTGATAAATTGAGTACTGTACTGTGAATCTCCCTCTGACACCCTTTTTTCTTACACATGCCTAAAATTTGAAATTAGATATGCCTGCAATTGCCAAGAATGCAGCAGTACTCAACTCCCCTAAGGTTTCCTTCTAGATAAGTTTCTGCTGCCTTGCATCTGAAAGCAATTGAGGACAAACTTGAACACGAACTGAAATAGATTCAGGCTGAATGTTCCCTAAGTGGTAGAGAGAGGGCAAATAATAGATTTTTGAAAGTGGTAACCATATTAGGTCAACCCTAAACTCAGCAAGTTAAATTCACACTGCCAATGAGGACGGTCACAAGAATTGAGAGACTGACACAAAATTGAATGTTTTGCATGTATGTTGTGCCACTATGCAGACTGATCACAGCAAACTACATTTTAGTATCTTTACTTATATAGCACTCTGCATGATTTCAAACAGCTATACAAATATTTGTTTACTTAATATTCATAACAACTCTGTGAAATAGTCAATGGAGGATTATCCACATTTTCCAGATAAGAAAAGTGACCTTTCAATTACGATACTTAATTTTCATTAGTAAATAAGGAGCCCATTCGCCTTGAGTTCTAGTCTTCTTCTATTTTTATCAAACTACAATATTTTGCCAACCCCTAATGAAACATCTATAGTCACTCAGGTTCATTATAAATTCTATAAATAAGCTAAAAGAGCTAAGCGGTATTATTTCTTTGATGTCTTTCCTAAAATGAATTTCTAATAGTATGAAGCACATATACATTAAAAATATTTTCTGAATCAAATTAATTTGGATGGAGAAAATTCATTGTATTTGGATGGGGAAAAGTAATCCCATAATAAAAATACATTTGAATATGGTTGGTTATTTTAAAAAATACCTACAATTTTGGATGAATTAGTGAGTCCCATTGAATCACACCCAAAAATGATTACTTATTTAAAATGCATGCTTTTTCAAGTGTGCAAATGAAAAATACACAAAGCATGACACATTGTACAAAAGAAAAGCTTGTCTTACTTCATGACAGATTGCATATAAAATATACCTAATTTCTGATTTTAAAAATACACGGTTACTTGATTTCCAATGGGGTTTTTCAATAATAAGATTTTGCACCTATTTTGGCATTTATATTTATTAAACAGGATTTTATTGTACATGCTTTTAGATATTTATGAATTAAAGTGATATTAATATTAATTTGAATAAAATTGTACATTATTTCTCAATATTCTGAAAACCTGTTCAAAAGCAACTTATAGAACCTAACTTTAATAATAGCACAAAAGGATAAGGGATAGAAGTCCTGAAACCAGTTTTGTTTTGGAGAATTTTAAATTTGGAAAATGTTGTAAGAAATCCTTATGAAAAGTAAGGATTAATTGGAATGGTTGTAAAGATTCTTAACAAAACTGAAATTCATTTAGTATCAAATTTATTTTGAGCCTATATTCCAAATCCTCAACAGGTTTGCTACATAATGCCACATTCCATATCTATGGTAATCTTGAAATAATAGCATGGCTACTGTCCTCATGTTTCTTGGACCTCACCATGTATCTTAAAATGTAATTACTTGGCATTTTAAAAGTATTATTCAATATACCAATCAAGCACTTAGCCTGTCATTATTGAAATATTTTCATAATAGCAGGGAAACATAGCCTATGGGGAAAATAAGATTATACAAAAATAAGTATTCTTTTGTAATTTGATTTCAAGTGTACTTTATATACCTTTCATAATATTTGAGACATGAGTTAAATATCAGCTTCAGTCTGTTGCCTTCTCTCATTTAGAAAAAATTAGGTTATTGTTTAATTATATTATTAAGTTTATCTACCTATTTTTAGATTGGAGCAGCATTTTACCACTAAAATCAATGAGATTGGGCAGACAAAATAATAAAATAAAGCTATGCTTTCCTCAAGTTCTAACTATTTAGAAGAGAAAATAGAAAATTGAATTCTAGTATAAGTGTTTTGCCAAGAGCAAAGACTACTACCAAAAACTGAAACTTCCTTCTTTCCCCCATGACTAAAAATACCAGCTAATGCTTTTGAGTATTTTCTGTGTATCAAGCACAACTCTATGAGTGAAGTCCATGCTCTCATAGTGGCCATTTAATAGATGGGGGAACTGAAGTCCAATGAGGTTAAGTAAAATGTCCAGGTTCATTCAGCTGGCCAGTGAACTTAACCACCTAGTCCAAAGCCCACGCTCATACTCAGTAAGTTTATGTCAAAAGGTTTCTAAAAGTTTGTTTCTTTTTTTTTTTTTTTCTGTTAGCATTATGTGATTTTTTTTTTTTTTTTAATCCCAGAGTCCAATAGCTTTCTTACTGCATTGGCCAATGTGGAAATCAAATGCCTTATATTTGATTACATTATTTTAAACCTGTTTACCACGCAGAAATAATGATTACATTATTTTAACTCTGTTAACAAAATTGAAGTTTCCAATTCATAGTTACACAACTGTGCCTATAGTAGGGTTTAGCTATTATATTCAGAATGGTTTTTGGAATCATAAGTTTGTTTTATTATGTCAAACAAAATGGAGATGTTTTCTGAGATCTAATATTGATCACATCTCATTCAAACTATGTCAGATAGAGATGCCAAGATATTTTTCTTGGATTTGTTCACCATGATTGTGCAAAGCAAAACTGTGAAATGAAAGAAAAATCCAATATATTGTTTACATCCAACATTAAAATATGCTGACTTTTTTTATTACTTTACTACATGTAACATCTCCCTAATATCTGTATTATATGTCACTTTTATGTCATTTTTTCCTTGATGTATCCCCTGTGAGTAAAAAATGAACTGTAAACCCTGTGAAGTGGTGATCAATATTAGTCTTCAAGAAATAGCTCACTATGATAGAACTTCAGGACTCCGTAATAGGATACACTATTTATCAATTGTTTTGATATACATTCTGTCAAAAATGTAATGGCATAATTGAATGTAAGGTACTTCACATGCTATTTATAGCATTTCCAATATCAGAAGATAAAAACTTTTCAAAAGAAGACAGAATAATGGCCCAAAAACATATGAAAAAATGCTCAACATCTCTAATCATCAGGGAAATGCAAATCAAACCCACAATGAGATATCACTTATCTCCAGTGAGACTGGCCTTTATCAAAAAGTCCCAAAACAATAAATGTTGGCGTGGATGCAGAGAGACAGGAACACTCATACACTGCTGGTGGGACTGCAAACTAGTGCAACCTCTGTGGAAAGCAATATGGAGATACCTTAAAGAGATACAATTAGAAGTACCGTTTGATCCAGCAATCCCATTACTGGGCATCTACCCAAAAGATCAAATGATACTCTATAAGAAAGACACCTGCACCCGAATGTTTATAGCAGCACAATTCACAATTGCAAAGATGTGGAAACAACCCAAGTGTCCATCAATACATGAATGGATTAATAAAATGTGGTATATGTATACCATGGAGTACTATTCAGCTTTAA
>RJWJ010021750.1:0-27566 GCA_004363605.1 Indri indri | reverse complement strand
AACTCATCCTAAAATTCATATGGAATCTCAAAGGACCCCAAATAGCCCAAACGATCTTGAAAAGAAGAAAAAAGTTGGTGGAATCACACTTCCTGATTCGAAAACTTATTAAAAAGCTACAACGACCAAAACATGTGGTACTGGCATAAAGATATATAGACCAATGGAACAGACTAGAAAGCCCAGAAATAAACCTTTGCATATATGGTCAAATGATTTTGACAATGGTGCCAGCCATTCAATGGAGAAAGGACAGTCTTTCATGCAAAAGAATGAAGTTGGACACTTACCTTACACCATATGCAAAAATCAACTCAAAATTCATCAAAGACAATGTAAGAAATAAAACTATACAACTCTTAGAAGAAACCATATGGCAAAAGCTTCACAACATTGAATTTGGCAATGACTTCTTGAATATGACAATAAAAGCGCAAGAAACCAAAGAAAAAAATCACAAAGTGGACTTCGTGAAACTAAAAACTTTCATGCATCAAAACATACTATCAGGCCGGGCGCGGTGGCTCACGCCTGTAATCCTGGGAGGCCGAGGCGGGAGGATCGCTCAAGGTCAGGAGTTCGAGACCAGCCTGGGCAAGAGCGAGACCCTGTCTCTACTAAAAATAGAAAGAAATTAGCCGGTCAACTAAAAATATATGTAAAAAAAAAAAATTAGAAAAACACACTATCAACAGAGTAAAAAAAGCAATAAACAGAATGTGAGAAAAGAATCCTTATCTGATAAGGGATTAATATCCAGAATATATACAGAAATTCCAAAACTCAATAACAAAAAAACCAAACAATCTAATATAAAAATGGGCAAAGGACTTAAATATACATTTCTCCAAAGAAGTTATACAAAAAGCCAATAAGCAAGGGAGAAGATGCTCAACATCACTAATCATTAGAACAATGCAAATCAAAACCATAATGAGATACCATTTCAAACCCAGTAGGATGGCTATTACCCAAAAACCAGAAAATAACAAGTGTTGACAATGATGTGGAGAAATCAGAATCCTTGTATACTGCCAACTGTAAAATGATGCAGCTGTTGTGGAAAACAGTGTGACTTCTCCTCAAAAATTAAACACAGAATTACCATATGATCTAGCAATTTCATTTCTGGGTGTATACCCAAAAGAACTGAAAGTAAGGACTCGAACAGATATTTGTACACCAACGTGCACAGCACCATTATTCATGATACCCAAAAGGTGAACTGCCCATCAACAGATGAATGGATAAAGAAAATGTGATATATACAGTTGACCCTGAACAAACAGATTTGAACCATGTGGGTCCACTTACATGTGGATTTTCTTGCGCCTCTGCCACCCCTAAGACAGCAGGGCCAACCCCTCTTCTATCTCCTCCTCAGCCTACTCAATGTAAAGACAGGATGAAGACTTTTATGATGATCCATTTCCACTTAACAGTACGTATATTTTCTCTTCATTATAATTTTCTTAATAACATCTTTTCTCTACCTAACTTTATTGTAAGAATACAGAATATAATACATGTAATATACAGAATATAAGTTAATTGGCTGTTTATGTATAGGTAAGGCTTCTGGTCAACAGTTGGCTATTAGTAGCTAAGTTTTGGGGGAGTCAAAAGTTATACCCGGATTTTTGACTGTGAGGGAGGGTCAGTGTCCTCAACCCCCATGTTGTTCAAGAGTCAACTGTACTGTAGTGGAATATCATTCAGCCTCATAAAAGAAGAAAATTCTGACACATGCTACAACATAGATGAACCTTGAGGATATTATGCTACATGAAATAAGCCAGATACAAAATGACAAACATTATATGATTCCACTTATATGAAGTACCTGGAATAGTCAAATTCACAGAGGTAGAAAGTAGAACAGTGGTTACCAGGCGCTGAAGGGAGGGGGAGAATGTGAAGTCACTGTTTAATGGGTACTGAGTTCAAAGAAAAAGTTCTGGAGATGGATGGGGGTGGCGGCTGTACCACCAAGTTAATATACTTAATGCCACTGTACACTCGAAAATGGTTAAAATGTTAAAGCTTGTGTTATGTATATTTTACAATTAAAAAATAAAAATATGCTAATAAGCCTGGTGGTGTAGTGCTCAGACACAAATAGAGGCAGGTTAAGGACATGGAGAGTGAAGGAAAGATGGTATTTTAAACAGGCTGGTCAGAGAAGGCCTCTCACGAAATGAATTCTGAGCAAAGATGTAAGAAAGAGGGCTTCTGAAGGCTTATGGGATAACAGCATTCCAGCCAGAGAGAAGAAAGTAAAGGACTCTGAAGCATAATCGTCAGACGTGAGGGACGAGTGAGGCTGGCAGAGACAAAGGGAGGTGGGAAATGACAGGAGAAAAACAGAATGGTAAAGCAAGAAGAAGGGACAAACATCAGACAGACTTACAAGCCCCTTAAATACACTGGATTCTACTCTGAGTGAAATGGGAAGCCAGTGGAGGGTCTCGAGTGGAGGAGTGACATGACGTGACAGATGTCAGAGGTCGAAGGTCTCTCTGATCGCTGGGTGGAGAAGAGATTATCCTGAGCAGAGGCAGAATAACTGGGCTGTTACCTGTGATGACTCCGGCTGCACAGTTCTCACCTGAATGCCTGCCCATCTGGGTTTGGATCTCCTTCACCCAAAGCTTTTCCTCTCTCTCCAACTGGGATATCATCTCTGGTTTGAAGGACTGATGTCCTGTGGAAAGATAAGATTTAAGTGGAAATGTTAAAGGAAAAGAGTACTAAAACATTTTCATTCCAATCCCATAATGTAAGGCTCTTCCCTGCCCCCACAAATGTTTATCAAACATTTTTTTTATCATTATACGTTGTAAGAAATACATTTACTATCATTAGAAATACACTACTATCCTATATAAACTATCGAAATAAAAGATTAAAGGACCTGTTTCTAACCAATGTCTGTTTTCATCACATCCTTTTACTACAAGCAGCTACAGTTATTGTTACAATGTACACCATTTCTGGCTAGAGAGCTCTGATATTATTGCTTTATTTTATTACAAAAATGCTGATGAAATTTATTAAATTTCATGACCCACCAATAGATCATGACCCAAAGTTTAAAAAAAGATATATGAAGTAAGGAGACAGAAGCAGCCATGCTCAACTGTTCATTTATAGTTCATTTACAAAGGAGAAACATTTGCCTTGGAAGAAAGACCAGAAACATCTTTTCTCTATATTCCAAGGGAACTGGAAAACTCTGGTCTCTGAGGAGTCCCAAACCCTTGAACTAGTGGCAGGGGCCAGGCATGCTACAAAACATCTTAAAATGCACAGGATAGCCCCCTACCACAAAGAATTATATGGCCCAAAATATCAGTGCAGTGGAGGTTGAGAAAGCCTGCCAAATGATAGGGGGCACCTGTCCTCACCCACTGAGACCAGGTTCCTGAAGTTCTCCAGCATCACTTCTCGGTACAGCTTCCTCTGGGCAGGGTCCAGCAGCCCCAGCTCCTCCTCGGTGAAGGCCACAGCCACGTCCTTGAATGTCACTGCCTCCTACAACAGCAAGCACATGTAACCTCAATCTTATACCCAATGGCCACTGGCACCTGGACACCTCTTTTAGTATAGTTCCCATTCTTCCTCTTCCATAATTACACCAGAAATGCTACTGGGGAAAAAGCAAAAGGAAAAGAAAAATACCAAGTACATACAACATAGTGCCCTTTGTATAGTTAAGTCTCTAGAACTTACTTAGAGGAACCTGCTTTATCTGTCGGTTGATCTTTTGTCAGCAGCATTCAGAGCCCAGAGCATACAGGCCCTGGAGACTGACTGCCTCGGTTCACATTCCAAGGCTCTGTCCTTTACTAGTTTTGTGACCTTGGACAAGTTACCTAACTTCTCAGTACCTCAATTTCCACATCTGTGTAACAGGACCTGCATTATAGAGTCCTTGAAGGAATTAAATAAATGAATATATTTTAGGACAGCGTCTGACCTATAGTAAGTTATCAATAAACGTCGGCCATTACTACTATCATCACCATCTAGTTCATCCCATTCATGGCTGCATGGTACTCCATGAACGTGATGATCTGTAATGTATTTAATCATTCCGAACAATGCATAATTCAATAGTTTTAAATTTTAAAATTATAAACAATGCTGCCAAAAACATATTTCTACATAGATCTCAGCCAACTTGTCTGGGTATTTCCTTAGGACAAGTTCTAAGAAGTGGCAATTGCATTGTCAAAAAATATACACCTTTATTTTACTAGTATAAGGGTAATTTTCTCAATTAATTGTTCCTGTAAGAGATCATAAGTGTTCCTGTTTCTCCACGCTCTGGCCAAAACAGGACATTATCTTATTTTTTGAATCTTGGGTAAGTTGGTAAGTGATTAAAAAAAAAAGGGGGGGGGAGGGTAGGGGGGTCTTTTTAAAAATTTCCATTTACTTAATTTTTAAAAAAGATCTTTTGATTTTTTTTCACGTATTGTCTATTGACTTCCTTTGCTCAATCATTGTATCTTAGGCATCAGGAAGATTCCCATTAAGATTAAACTTTTTTCTAGCATGTATAAGTTCCCATTTCTTCTTTGTATTGTAACTTTGTAAATGGTGTCTTTCTATATGGAAATTAAAATTTTTTATCTAAAGACTCTGCTCATTCCTGCATTTGTTGATGTATGTATTAAATAACCAGATGATGCATCTAGCTGAGAGCCAAGCACTAAGAAAGGGACCCAGGTGAGCAATGTTATTTTTGGAGCCCTTTATCCACCAGAACATGCCAAGTACACATCTAATGTGGCCTCAGGTCCCTGAATGGAGAACTCTCTTCTTTGGAGTCTCTTCTTCATCTAAATGGAACACCTAAAATTTCTGACTTAGGCACTGGAAATTTTAGCGTCAGCTGGGCACTGAGTATACTTCGATAGGTATCTGAAGGTTCACAAACCTGTCTCTTTATGTTTATAATACAGGTAAGACCATCCACATCCTCACAAAGCTGTCCATTGGGTAAATGCCTGGTAAATCCCCTAGTACTATTAGACTTTTAAACTAAGTATGTACTTTTTAAGAATATACTAACATGTTAATGAATAAAACATACTTAAACTATAATACATAGTTTAATTTAGAATTAAAAAAATCTAGCTCTTCTCACTTGAAACAACTAAAATTACTTCCTTAGTTTAGGATCAGATCCTATCGCACCAACCCATGCAAAATGAGGTACCACACAGGAGAAAACAATTGAGTCTCTAAAACTTTAAGGACAAAAAAAAAAGGGACTGGGTTCAGTGGCTCATGCCTGTAATCCTAGCACTTTGGGAGGCTGAGATGGGAGGATTGCTTGAGGCCAGGAGTTCGAGCCCAGACTGAGCAAGAGTGAGACCCTGTCTCTATAAAAAATTAAAAATTAGCCAGGCATGGTGGCACACGCATGTAGTCCCAGCTACTCAGGAGGCTGAAGCAGGAGGATCGCTCGAGCTCAGAGTTTGAGGCTGCAGTGAGCTATGATGATGCCACTGCACTCTAACCCAGACAAAAGAGCAAGACTCTATCTCAAAAAATAAAAAAGTGGCAGAATCCTCGGAATCCCTATTTGGGAAGAAAAGTTTTATGTAGAAACACAGTCATTGCCAAAGTCTTTAAAATGGCAAAATTCATAAACCATATAAATATGGAAAATAAGGAAAAATAAAATAAAAATAAAAATAAAATAAAACTATGGAAAATGATGTAACCATTTAAAATGTGATATAAAATTAAATTTTAAAAATTCAAAATTGTACCTAAAGTATGATTACGAACGTATACCTGTGAATACAAATGAAAAGGAATGAAAAATGATATGTAAGCTGTCTATAATGTGGGAATTGTTTTCCATTTTTAAGAGACCTGATATTTTTAATACTATTATTTGGAAGCAAAAGGCAAGAACCTGGCATATAACAATCTTTCTGGTGCCTTTGTTTCCCTTGTACCCCTGGCAAGCAAGAGAAAAACATGTCCAGTCTTTGTGAAATGAGATGTTATTTTAAGGAACAGAATGGCAAACCAAACTTACCTGGAACTTGGTCATTTTTCTCCTCTTCCTTCTGGGAAAAGGCAGAGTTCTGGGAAGGCGAAACTGGGGAAGGGAAAGACATGAGATAGGCTAAGAATGCCATGCGCCCACATGGTACTTCATGTGAACAGAAAGAGGTGTCCCTTTCTCTAGGCGGACACAGCTGCAACAGGTTAGTGAGAACAGGAGCTGGATTCCAGCTACCACTGGGCCCCCTCGGCCAACTGCTTTGTTCCTGAACAATCCATGTAACAGTCCTAACCCAAATGCTTCTCGTAGCTCCCCGAGTATTCCTTCCAAGCCTGTGTATCAGAGGAAGTGAGAGGTAGACAGGGTAATGGAATGCAGCCAAAATGCCGGGCTTCAAATTCTGGCATTTCGACTTATTTTCTAGGCTAGAAAAGTCCAAGACTCCAGGTACAGCCCCCCATCAGGCAAATACCAGAGGCAGTGGCTCTGCAGCTGGAGCTCCGACCCCATCCTGAGCTCAGAGGAGCTTCCAAACAACAGGTGCCTCTTTCAGCACTACCGCAGAATTAACGGTAGCATCCAACATTTTACTATGCACCAGTTACTGTTTTTAAGCTATATATACATTTTCTTAAAAACCTCATTTAATTCTCACAAGAACATCATTGGGAACGCACTAACGCTTTATAGCCATGAGGAAACGAAGACATGGAGCGATTAAGTAACTTGCCCAATATTTCACAGCGAGGAGGAAACAGAGCCGGCTGCTGTGCCTGGGAGGAGGGTCGGGGCAGCGGAGAGCGCGGGAGACCCTCAAACTCTAAGCACGACGCGAGCCCGCCCCCAACGCGGCGGGTTCCGCCGAGAGGACGCAAACTCCCGCCGCCTCCCAACCCCGCCCTCCATCGCTGGCCGCGGCTTCTCTTACCCAAGCCAAGGACCAGGTCACCGCTGGCCCCACGCCCAGGCCGAGAGGCTCGCAGAGGTCCTGGAGACCCGGGGCTGACTCACCGCCCCGGGTGCAATCTCGGATCCGACCTCGCCTTCCTGGAGCGGAAGTGCCTCCGCCTGCACGCAGTTACTAAACTCCACTTCCCAGAATCCCCAAGCGGAAGCGCCTCAGCATTCTCGCGCCTCCTGGACTACATTTCCCAGAATGTTCGAAGGATAGCGTTTCCCACCAGCTGAGGGGGCTTTTGTTTTGACTAACGCGGGTTCAGTGTGAGTCAGTTATCTGGTGCTGTTACTGGCAGATTCCTTTTTGTTTTATTCATTTTTAGAAGCTCATGAGAAAGTAATCGCAAATTTAAAAAAGCATGGCCGTATAAAAGAGAAAAGCGAAGCTTGCACTATGAAAATAAGTTAAAAACCAAAAAGGGTAGGCTAAAAATGGGAAACCTAAAAGTGACTTAGGCTGAGCTGGGAGGGACACCGAACGTTAAGGAACGCTGGATCTCAAACTTGTGTGGAATGCCAGCTCCCCAAATACCACCAATTCAACCTGTTGATAAGACAAAAGAAACAGTTTATAACGATGTAAGGGAGAACACCACCTCGACAGAGCTTTGCACCTTGACAAAGTGTCAAGGCAAGGTCGGAATTTATTGAAAACTGGAAGTTAGGTTTAAGGTGAACGAGTCTTTCAATGCAGGAGGCCTGATTAGGACTTCGTAATGATCGTGATACTTCTACAGTCCAGGATTGTTGGAAATAGCAAGGGTTTTTGAGGCAAGGAATCTTAAGGTACAATCTGTTGATACTTTGTTGGAAGAGATTGAACAGTCGATGGGCCTTTGTGGAAGTTCCTATAATGAACAATCAAGCGGTTTGCATGGGCAGGAGTATCCTGGAATAAACACATGCTAATAAAGACAGCCGAACAGTCACCTTGGTGTAGAAACTGTGAGAGAAGGAAGAAGTTTCCGTCTTTAGTGTCCAAACTGTGTGTATCTCTGGGGGTGGAGAGGCGAGGAGAGAAGGAAGTAAAGTGTTTGCCTCCTTTATTCCACAAGGCACCTAAGGGCTTTTGACTGTGTTTTATGCAATGAGCTATTCATTCCAATATGCTAAGAACCTACAAAAAAGGTGATACAAACATTGATTAGGCCAGAGAAATACCTTGAACTTCACTTACTTATCAAGGTCTCACTGTCACCCAGGCTGGGGTGCAGTGGCGTGATCATAGCTCACTGCAACCTCAAACAGCTGGGCTCAAGTGATCCTCCGGCCTCAGCCTATTAGTAGCTAGGACTATAGACAGGTGCCACCACACCTGGCTAATTTTTAAATTTTTTTAGAGACAGGTTCTCCCTATGTTGCCCAGGCTGGTCTGGAACTCCCAACGTGTGACCAGGGACTTACCCATTTCTTTTGCGTTTTCCAGTTTGTTGGCTTATCATCATTCATAATAGTCTCTAATGATTCTTTGTATTTTTGTGATCTCAGTTGTTATGTCTGTTTTTAAATTTGATGTTACTTGTTTGGGTCTTCCCTTTTTGTCTTAATGTAGCCAAAGATTTGTCAATTCTATCTTTTCAAAAAAAAAAAAAAACAACTTTTCATTTCATTGATCTTCTGTATTATTTTTCTGGTCTCAATTTCATTTATTTCTGCTCTGATCTTTATTATTTCTTTCCTTCTATTAATTTGGAGTTTGTTTTGTTCTTGCTTTTCTAGTTACTTGAAGTGCATGATTAGGTTTGGTCTTTTGAGGTAATTTTCTAGATCTTGTAGGCAATCTTCATTACTTTTTTTTTTTTTCTCCTCTGGTTGCATATTTTCAAATAGCCTATCTTCAAGCTCATTGATTCCTTCCTCTGCTTGAACCATTCTGCTATTGAGTGCCTCTAATGAAATTTTCAGTTCAGCAAATGTATTTTGCAGTTCTAAGATTTCTGTTTGATTTTATTATTTTAATCCCTTTGCTAAATTTCTCTGATAAATTTCTGAATTACCTTTCTGTGTCATCTTGGAGATTGCTGAGCTTCCTTCCACCTCGATCTCACTTTTTCCAGTGTAGAAACCATGAGTGTGTGTGTTGGGGGGGGGGTGCATTTTCTGCAGGCACTAGGAGGGAGGGAACATTGCGGATAATGGAAGTCCAATTCTCTTAGAGCTTTTTTACTTCTCTGTGGTCCTGGCAACTGTGTCCACTTTATTTTTGAGTTTTCAGTCAGATATTGCTGGTGATAATCTTGGTGCTGTATACATGATTTTTGGTTTTGTTGGGGGGGGGGCGGGTAGTGAAGCCAGTTTGCTTCTATGCTGCCATTTTGGAACTGGAAGTCCTCTGATTCTCCACTACTGGTTTATGAGATGTAGCACCATTTTTAAATGGTTTCTCTAGGGCTTAAAATACATACCTATAATTTTTCACAGTCTATCTTCAAGTAATATTATGCCAATTCATGCACAGAATACAACAGTATATTTCCAATTTCTGTCTGCCCTGTTTTGTGGTATTGTTACAAAACATCTTACTTTTATATATGCTATAAACTCATCAAACCTCAATCCTATTTTTGCCTTAGTGAATTGTATTTTATTAATAGAGTGAAATAAAAATTATTTTATATTTACCCTCATCTTAATGATTTTTATAGTTCTTTGTTTTGGTATATCCAGATCTATTTTTGGTATGCTATTCTTCCTATCTGTACAAAGTCCTTTAATATTTCTTACAGTGCAAGTCTGCTAGTAGTGAATTCTATTAGCTTCTGTTCACCTGAAAAAGTCTTTATTTTATACACTTTCTGAGAGATTTTTTTTCCATTGGGCTTATAATTTTTGATTGACAGTATTTTTGTTCCAAAATGTTAAAGATGTAACTCCATTGTTTTTTGGCTTGAATGGTTTCTGATGACAAGTCAGCTGTTTTTTCTCATCTCTGATTCTTGTTTGTGAAGTATTCTTTTTCTCTGCCACTAATATTTCCTTTGCATTGTCCATTTTGAGCTGTTTGTCAATGATGTGCCTAGTTTTTTTTTTTTTAATCCTGCTTTGGTATTCTCAAGTTCTTGGATCTGGGTGAAATCTTTTATTATGTTTGGAAAATTCTCAGCCATTATCTCTTTAAATATCTTTTCTTCCCATTTGCTCTCTCCTCCCCCACCTCGGGCTTCCAATTATACAAATATTAGACCCTATAATGTCCAATTGTTATTCTGTTTTCTTCACACCTTTTCTGTGTTTTAGTGTGAGTAATTTATATTGTTTTCAATATAAACTTCAATTCAACTTCTCTGACACTTTTCTCAGCTGTGTTGAGCCAATTCATTCTTCAATAGCATTCTGATAAAAGCTAAAGCACTACGATAAATTTTCTTTTCTAGCATTTCCCATTTGACTACTAAATTCCACTGAAGTCCTCCATCTGTTCATGCATGTTGTCTGCCCTTTTCAGTGGAGGCTTTAGCACATCAATCAGTTATGTAAAATTTCTTGTCTGGTAATTCCAAAATATGGTCATCTCTAAGTGTGATTTTATTAATTGGCGTGCTGTCTCTTGGCAGAAGGTTAATCTTGTATTTTTAAAAAATCAAATGCCAGATATTAATAACATACATAGAATAGCAGAGACTGAACTAAATAGTATTTTTCTCCTGGAATTGGACATATCTGTTCACCTAGGATGTTAGGGTGGAGAATTGAATTGGTCTAGTCAGGAATTGAGTTTTGTTGTTGTAATATTTATCTTAAGGGTAGCACTGGCTTCAGATTTCTCTAGTGTTACCTTGTGCTTAGAGTGGGAGCTGGAGTACTAGAGGATTTTTCTCAATGTTCCTGTTCAGTCCTTAGCTTTTGGTCACACATGGGCACCCGTGCCGCAGGATTATCTGCCCATGTTCTTCCCTTTCCCCAGGGTAGCCGGCTATTCCTTGTCACTAGGAGTAGACAAGCCTGTTTGTAGGATCCAGGGATTTCCTCTGTTGTCTTGGTTAGTCTCAGTCTTGAGTGGAGATTGGAGGGCCAGAGATCCTATGCATTTTGGGGAGCCAGAAGTATACATACTAAACTGAGACAGAGGCTTTCTTCCCTCAGCTGTGAACAAAAAAGCAAGTGATACTGCCATATTGTGAATAAGCTGAAGGCTAAAGTTCACATAAAATGACAGAGGTAAGAGAATTAAAGAAAAGCAACATAAAGGTCACCTGTCTCACCCAGACCCAAGTCTTACCCTATCTGTATCTTATCATTTATATGAACTAAAAAAATTTTTGGTTTAAACAATCCTGAATTTTCTGATACTTGTAACTAAAAGCATCGTAATTGATAAAACCACCATGAGCTCTCATGATCTCCCCGTGTAAGTGATAACACCAAAGAAATGCATTAGAAGCCCTGGATTTCTGATGATACTGTGCAACTTGAACCAGCACCTTGGAAGCCAGGTTAAGCCAGTGCTTTGGGCATCCTATTCATCCAGCACAGGAAAATCTGTCAGAAAAAAAAATGTGATGCATCAATTTCTACTACTAGATTCCACTAGCACATCCTAGGCTATGTGGACTTTGAGACCTAATGAAATTTCACAGAAAGATAACGTGAAAACCTAATTTATCTGTATCCTCAAAAATCCAGAAAATTTTAAAAATTAACTTTAGGGTTTTTTTCTTTAATTTTGGCCATAATGCCATGTAATGAAATAGAGCAATCACATAATGAATTCTTAAGTATAAGGGATAATATCTCAAGAGTTGGTCGTTTCTTTGGTAAAATTAGTAAATGTTCTTTTTCTTTTTGAGCCAGTCTCACTTTTTGTCCAGGCTAGAGTGCATGGCGTTAGCCTAGCTCACAGCAACCTCAAACTGCTGGGTTCCAGTGATCCTCCTGCCTCAGCCTCTCAGGTAGCTGGGACTACAGGCACACGCCACCACGCTCAGCTAATTTTTTCTATTTTTTAGTTGCCTGGCTAATTTTTTCTATTTTTAGTAGAGATGGGGTCTCACTCTTGCTCAGGCTGGTCTTGAACTCCTGAGCTCAAGCAATCCTCCTGCCTCAGCTTTCCAGAGTGCTAGGATTACAGGCGTGAGCCACCGCACCCAGCCCAATATTTTTAAACCAAGAACAAAAACAAACAGAAAAACCTACCACTGCATACATAATGATGAGTAACCTTCCACACATTATCTATAAGCATGTATTTGAACATATATGTATACAGACTTAAATTAACTGGATATTATAAAGGGACAATCCACATTTTCACTAAACAATATGCATGATCCTTTCTTGTCATTTTAGATCTATTCCATACTTTCTGTAGCTCCGTAATATAGGAACATATAGAAACAACCAAATTCCTATTGATGAGCATTTATTTCCAGTTTAAAAAATTACTATTGTGTGATGCTTTCTCACTGTTAAAATTACTTAATCATAAATTCTATGATTGACAGATGCACATTTTGCAATATATGTAGAACTTGATTTTTTTAATATATATTTGATAACGAGCATGTACTCCTACCAACAAAACACATTGCTCTTGAAGATAGAGACCAGCAAGTAAATGGCCATCCTATCCTAACAGTCAATATATTTGATAAAATGCTTTGAAAAATTCAAGATTTTTCCCCTTTTTTGTGTGTGAGTGGAAGAAATACAGGGTTGGAGAACAGGACAAAATTAAAGTCCTTCGAATTTATCACAGACTCTGCCTAAGGAGATTTGGATTTGGCAAAGGCTACAACACTTAGAAATCAGTCAGACCAAATGCACTTTGATAGACATATGGAGAGTAAAAAACCAAGTATTGTAACTCTTTGACATTTATTAAAAAGTATTTGCCATCAGTAACCATTTCTGACACTTTCCAATTAGTTCAGTAAAACTCTGCCTTAATACACACGGCAGGAATGGAAATTCAATTATGTAAAATAGTGTTCCATTTTTGCAAAGTTAACCAGAAACATTATCAGTTTGTACTGTCATTTAAAGTGCACACATGTGTACATACAAATGCACACAAAGCTAAACTTTGACTGATGGTATACTGTATAGAGACACCAAATGTTAAGAAATTCAACACAGCCCTGCTCAAGATGGTACAAAGGATAGGAGCCAATTCCAAGAGAGGGTTACAACCAAATTCATGTTATTTCAGATTGCAATCCTGCTGGATGTTCTGCATTTCAAGTAATATGTATTTGCCTGAAATGATTTTATTAGGATTACTTGCAGGATTCCTCCTCCAAATACATTTTAAATGAATTTCCTTAAAATGAGCTTCATAAAATTTTCAAACATTTACATACCTTTTCTCATTTCGCAAAAAGTACTGAGCACCTACAATGAGTTATGAGATGTCATGGTTTTGTAGACTAGTAAGTCTACAAAACAAGACTTACTAATAGTAAGTCTGTAGTAAGTCTTTTGTAGTAAGTCTACAAAACCAGACTTACTAATAGTAAGTCTGTAGTAAGTCTTGTAGTAAGTCTACAAAACCAGAGCTCCTGTGCAATGACTGATGTTGAAGTTCTGACGAAAAAATCCCTTATGGAGCCCATCTCATTAGATGTCTCTGCTGTGTGGTCTCCTGACCATTATGAATGTTGAAGTTGGGCAGAAACATTACAGTTTCATTTTTAAAAGATTCTTTTACTATTAAAAGAACTCCAGTGGCTGGAAAATTTCAGCTCCCATTTCAGGACTTCAAAACAAAACAGAATCTTCATTTCTGTGTAGATTCTCTGCTGAAGAATAATCCTTACCGTAGGCTTCACTCTTATAGAATTTCTCGCCACTGTGGACTCTTTGATGAATTAGAAGACCTGAGCTCCAACGAAAACCCTTACCACATGCATCACATTTATATGGTTTCTCTCCTGTGTGGACTCTCTGGTGAGCTTGAAGGTTTGATCTCTGACTGAAGCCCTTTCCGCACACCTCACATTTGTATGGTTTCTCCCCAGTGTGGACTCTGTGGTGGGCTTGGAGACTTGAATACCCACTGAAACCTTTACCACACTGTTCACATTTATAGGGTCTCCCTTCTGCGTGGACTCTCTGATGTGCTTGGAGGCGTGAACTCTCACTGAAGCCCTTTGTGCACACCTCACATTTATATGGTTTCCCTCCTGTGTGGACCCTCTGATGTGCTTCAAGGCGTGAACTCTGACTAAAGCCCTTCCCACACATCTCACATTTATATGGTTTCACTCTAGTGTGGACTCTCTGATGACCTTGAAGATATGCTCTCTGACTGAAGCCTTTCCCACATACCTCACATATATATGGTCTCTCTCCAGAGTGGACACTCTGATGACTTTGAAGGTATGATCTCTGACTGAAGCTCTTGCCACACTCATGACACTGGTAAGGCTTCTCTCCTGTGTGGACTCTCTGATGTGCCAAAAGAGTTGAGGCCTTACTGAAGCCTTTACCACATTCTCCACACTTATAGGGTTTTTCTCCTGTATGAACTCTCTGATGAATTTGAAGATTAAAGCTCCAACTGAAGCCCTTCCCACATTCCTCACATTTGAATGGTTTTTCTCCCGTGTGGACTCGCTGATGGCCTTGAAGGTGTGAGCTCCGACTAAAGCCCTTACCACATTCCTCACACTTGTATGGTTTCTCACCAGTGTGAACTCTCTGATGGCCTTGAAGATAGGAATTCCGACTGAAGCCCTTCCCACATTCCTCACATTTATATGGCTTTTCTCCAGTGTGGACTCTCTGATGGGCTTGAAGGTATGAACTCCGACTGAATCCCTTGTCGCACTCCTCACATTTATAAGGTTTCTCTCCTGTGTGGACTCTCTGATGAACATTAAGAACTGATCTATGACTGAAGCTTTTGCCACATGCATTGCATTTGTATGGCTTCTGTCCAGTATGAACTCTCTGATGATCTTTAAGTTTTGAACTCCAGTTGAAGACATTCTCACACTCCTTATAAGTTTTCTCCCCAATGTGAATCTTCTGATGGCCTTGAAGACACAAATTTCGACTGAAGCTGTTACTGCATATATAACGTTTACATGGCTGTTCCCTACTGTGGACTATCTGAAGGTCTTGAAAATGTGAGGCCAGATTGAAACCATTATCGCCTCCCTCAGAATAATAGGGATTCTCTTTCATGTGAACTCTATGCCGAATGTTAAGATTTGAATTACAAATGAAACCCTTTCCATATTCTATACCTGTGTATAGTTTCTCTTCAGTGTGGATTTTCTGATGGACTTGAAGACATGAACTCTCATTAAAGACATTCCCATTCTCCTGATATTCATGGGGCTTCTCCCTAGTTTGAACCCTAAAAATACTATTAAAGGCTAAGCTGTGACTGAAGGCTTTCTCATAAATGTTGCACCTATAGGACGTCTCCCCTGAGTGGATAAGTTCGTAAGTGTTAAGGGAGGAGTACTGATTCAAGTTTTCACCATATTCACCACATTTACATGGTTTCTCCTCTGTGTGCTCTCTCTGATGGGACTGCAGATGTGAGCTCTCAACACCATGTTCTTCTCTCTGAATATTCTGATGAACATGAAGAACTGAACCATTCCTACAGACCTTTCCACATGGACTGTACGTATAGGGCTTCCCTTCCAAGTGGAACTGCTGATGAACTTCAGAGCTAGAGTCATTACTGAAGGCTTTTCTATACTCAGTATGTGGGAAGGAATTCTGCTGTGCTTGAATTGAGTCCTGATTAAGTAAGGATATTTTCACGATATCTTCGCCACAGTCATGGCAGCTGTAGTTTTTTTCTTTTCTGTGTACTTCTAGATTATCATTGTGATGTGAGACCCAACTGATGCTGTCACACGTATAGAAATTATTTTTCATGGAAATTTGTTGACATCTACACTGATAATTATGTGACGCTGTCAGATACATTTTCCTCCAAGAATGCTGGGCCCTCCAAGAAGGAAACTCTTGACTTCTTATATAATTGGAACCATCTCCTATATGAGTCAATGTATAGTTCTCATCTTCAGAAATATGAATTGGTATTCCTGCCCAAAGCTGGCAGAGGGAATCACCTTGTTCTTGCAACTGTGAATTCTTCCCTGGAAAATTTTTCATGGAATCTTGACACCTGATTAACCCATCTGCATCTTGTTGCCAGGAGGAAAGCTCTTTGGGGGATAGGTAGCTTAATCCCACTTTTTGAATACTCTCCATCTTCTGTTGATTCTTGTTTCCTATAACGATAAAAGAATTCAGACATACGCACAAGTCAGTGCTTTATTCAGAGATTTCAAGATTTTACACTTATATCATAAAATGAATCAGAGGAAAACTCATATCATGGCTTCTAAGAATTCTTAGAAAATGCCTCTTCTTTGGCTATACCAGGTACAGGTTGAGTATCCCTAATCTAAAATCTGAAAGCTGAAACGTTCCAAAATCTGAAACTTTTTTGAGTGCTCAACATGATGCTCAAAGGAAATGCTCATTGGAGCATTTCATATTTCAGATTAGGATTGCTCAGTTGGTAAACATAATGCAAATATTCTAAACTTTTGGTCCCAAGCATTTCAGATAAGGAATACTCAACCTGTATGTAAGTAGGATCCACATAATTCGGGCTATCTGTGTGCCTCAGAATCAGGGCTTTGCAACACAACCTGGACATCAAATATGATGGCCCTGCTCAAAAGGCCTAGATAAACCATAAACATGTATCATGGGTTTAGCATGGGTTGCCTGGAGATCTGAAGAAGAAAAGAGAAAGGAATATTCTCAGATAGGAAAGAACACAGTTGCAAGTGGACAAATGCTTTTTGTCCTGATAATAACTTTTTCTTTTTTCTCTGGCACATGGACATGGTTATATTATTTGTTTGTAAGGAGACTGTATGTTAAAAGCTGGATGAAGGTAAACACAGACTTTTAACCTATGCTGGAGGCATGAGCTATTTATCCTCACACGAATAAGCTCTTCTAACTCACCATAAGCCATTCTCAGTTTTAACTCCTTTCAAAAGATATTTCACAATTACAAAGGACCACAGTACAGGTCATAATGTGAAACACTATGACAGAATTCAACTCAAAAGACATCAGAAAAAAATCTCGGCACCTGCAGGTGTCCTTTGAGGCAATTATCAGCCAAGAACAAAACACAATGAATACTGAACTTGGCTTGTGTCATTTTACTGGAAAATGAATGTTTAGGGAATCTGAGGTACCACAAAGAGTTGAAGACAGGCGTATTTGGGTAGAAATGGCTTGTCACCTAGTTGTTAAAGCTCACATTATAAGCAGACAGCGTATCTTCGTATCCTGGTGAGAAGTATCCTCCCTGAGGACATCTGGTTAAACAAGGTTAAATTAATAAACAAGTGCACTCTTCTAACACTTGACAGCACATCAAGTCTCTACAATATCCAGAAAAGTAGTCAAGGGGGATATTTTCGTGAATATTATCCTCAAACATAATTCTTCCTTATTTTCTTTGTGTTTGTCTATCTCTCCACACTGGAATGTATTACCCGCAAGGACAAGCACTGTGTTTTGTGCACTGCGTTACTCTCACTGCCTACAACAATGCCTCTTGAATAGTAGTTGTTCAATAAACATTGATGAATAAATCACAGTTTGAGTCATTGTCACAGAACTAGAAAGGCGTGTACATATAAGTTATTTTTAGTGAGAAAGGAACGAGTGTTGGTGGCAATTTTGCTGGAAAGTTGGAAGGCTGTAGGAGAGGTAGGGCTACACTCAGGATGATGCTGCTGATGAGAAAAGCAAAGGTCACAAGAATCTCTTGTGGATGAAATGAAAGTATGAGATCTAAAAGACCCACAAGCAGGGCCTATGAATTGTTTTGGCTGTCAGACACACATACATAGGTCTGTCCTCAGTTACATTACACATTGAGGGTCACAGCCAAAAACTTATGAAAACCACTGGTCTGAATAGTTAAAGAAGAGATAAAAGTCCTTAATCAAACAATTACAGGGCTCAAATAAAAAGTTCAAATGTGAAATCTTGGAAAAATATCAATAGGTAGGCTTGTACCTCCTGATTTCATGCCTACATGGACTGTAGATTCAAAACGTAAGGAAGAAATTACCGCTTGAAATATATTCCTTCTCTCCCTCATGATATATGAACCATGAGAGTGTAAATTCCTCATTTCTCAGGTCGCAATATTCACCCATTGAAAATTATACACTAGATCTTATTGAGAACAAAGGTTTGAAACTGTCTAAAATCTACATCATCAGTTGTTTATTTAACCAATAACTTGTGGGGAACAGAGGTAAAGAAATAACATAGCCTATTTTTGAACAGGGGATGGAGAGAATGAAGGGTGTCACTCTTCATTGTTCTTGCTTCTCTCATCCCGAATCTTCTTTGCCTGACATAGGAAAAGGGACTCCAGGGAGCAGGGATGTGGATGATGACTTTGAAGAGACGGACGGGCTGCAACTTAGAAAATCTTGCAAAGAAATGGATAGTTTAGAAGATATTATCTGTAGACATTAGCTGTAGACATCTTTCTCTTTCCTAGTGTAAATGCGGATAGAGCTATTTCTTCTAGGGGGGAACTGCCAAGAAGGTGAGTTATAAGACTCCTCAATTTAAAATGTTTCTTCACCCGAGTAAATCAAATCAGCTCCCACAGGTTACAGGAAAGCCAATGGGGAATAACTGTTTATTTTGGTTACAACTCTAAATTTAAAGCTCGGTAAAGCGTCATTTTTGTCTCTGAGTCACCAAGTAATTTATTCCACAGAAATAAAATCACCAGGACCCAAGTACATTTGGATTGGGATTTTTATTGCTGTACTGTCTGTAATCTAAAAAATAAAAAAGAAAGAAGCGAATGCCCATCAATTGGGAAATGGCTAAATGATGCATGTTATCTTCACATATTAAATTATGTATCTATGAAAAAAAGTAACAGAATTATAATCTTAGACTGGGAGGGATTTCCCTAAAGTATTAGTGAAGGAGAAAAATTAGTATATTAAAAATAAGAATGCACATGATCGAATTTTACACTAATATAAAGTATATTAACATGTCGGTGCATGTAAAAAAAAGTAAGATATTTTAAAAGGTGACATTATGTTCTTACTGACGGTATCAGGCAGGGAGATTCACACACTATGGCCTTGGCCTGTTTTAATACAGCCCACAAGCTAAGAATAGTTTTTATTTTTCTAAAATGGTGTAAGAAAAACAAAGAATATGTGACAAACACCATATGTGGCCAGCAAAGCCTAAAGTGCTTACCATCTGGACCTCCAGATAAAAAGTTTGTTGACCCCTGCTCTCAAGAGCACCATGTAGGATCCTGCATTTTAACCAAGATAGAAACAAAAAATTGTGGATGTGAATTAATTTGTTTTAAAATTTCCTATTGGCTTTTTTTCCCCACCCAGGAGCATCCTTAGCTACACATAGTTGTGACAGTGACTTTTTTTTTTTTTTTTTTTTTTTGAGACAGAGTCTCACTCTGTTGCCCTGGCTAGAGTGCGGTGGCGTCAGCCTAGCTCACGGCAACCTCGAACTGGGCTCAAGGGATCCTACTGCCTCAGCCTCCCAAGTAGCTGGGACTACAGGCATGCACTACCATGCCCGGCTAATTTTTTCTATATATTTTTAGCTGTCCAATTAATTTCTTTCTATTTTTGGTAGAGACGGGGTCTCGCTCTTGCTCAGGCTGGTCTCAAACTCCTGAGCTCAAACAATCCACCCGCCTTGGCCTCCCAGAGTGCTAGGATTATAGGCGTGAGCCACTGCGCCCGGTCATGACAGTGACTTTTGATGTCAGAGCCTGGAGGACTCAAGAAACATTACCAAAATGTTTGGACTCACATCAATGTCCACTTGAAAATTCTTCTTCAAGACTGTAGGTATGTCAAGAGACTGTTCACATGTTAGAGGATGGGAGGGTAAGAGAGGACAGAATGGGAAGATAAGAAGCTGGGCACATGAATTCAAGAGTGTCTCACTTGAAATTGCTGTATGAGGAAGGCCGATTATAATGTTGGCATTGATCGTTTTTGATACTTCCTTTAGTTGATTGGTATTCTTATCTTTTAGGATTAATGGCTACCTATCTATGAATACCCAAGGGCAGCTAAACAGGACAGGCATTCATCAGATGGCAAGCAACATTCTGGCTGGAGTATCCTTCACTTCCATGGATTTATCCCATACCTATCAGCTGTCTCAAGGTGGATTGAAGAGAGAAAAGACCATGCATCTATTAACGCATTCATGCACTCAAGGCAGAGGGAAAAGCAATCAAGCGTAAGTGACGAGTCTGAGAGGCAGCGATGGGGCAAGGCCGCTGGAAAAGACTGAACAAGAAAAGCAAGTGAATTTGGAAAGTTAAAGGGAGTTGAAGGGACAGACACCTTTGAAGTACTTTCGATTGACTAGGTGTGAAACGGGAAGCCACCGGAGAGTTTGAACAGAGAAGTGACATGTTCTGACTGGTGTTCTGGAAGGGGCTCCCTGGCTGCTGTGTTCCTGACGAACAGTTCTCACCTGAACACCCATCTCTTTGGGTATCTGTCTCCACCATCAGAAGCTTTTCTTCTCTCTCCAACTGGGATATCAGATCTGGTTTGAAGGGCTGATGTGCTGTAAAAAAATGAACAGGAGAATGAAAGCTTTTAAGTTTGCTGATGTCCAATTTGTCTCAATTTGTCAGCATGAGACAAAAGGTACACTCAGACACTGTGTCTTTCTCCCCCATCCCTTCCACCCTTTCCCACCCACTCTAAGAAACTAACTTCATGATTTCCTGGTTAATCCTTCCTTCCTGTGTTTCTTACAAAGATAAGCAGATATACCAATCCTGTGTATGTACTCACTTTCCCTTCTTTCTTACATGAATTGTAGGACACTATCGATACTCTTTTGCGCTGTCTTTACAGAAATTGCTAGAAATGGATTGCTGGGAAGGGGAAATATATAGCTGTGTTAGACACTGTAAAATTCCCCTCCTTAGGGGCTGTATCATTTTGCATTCTTCCTTTCAATGAAGGAGAGTGCTTCATTCTCCACAGCTTTGCCAAAAAATGTATGGTGTTAAGTTTTTCAAATTTTGCCAATCTCATGGGTAAGAAATGGTATTTCAGTATAATTTTAATATTTCTCTTTTTTCAATGAAACTGAACATCTGTTCATATATGCATATTTATGTGGACGTGTATGTGTACTTGTATGTATATGAATACATCTGCATACATACACACAGCCCTCCTAGCTCTATCCCCTGAGACCAAGAAACGAAGACCTCGCATCCAGACCTTGATGTTAAATACCACTCCCCAATAAAAGAAAAGGATGATTCCAGAGCTGGGGCAAAGTAAAAGATGAGCACAGAACATCAAACTATGCCAAAGAAAGGAAGTGCTCAAAAAAAAAAAAAAAAAAATGTTGGGGGTATGTTACGAGGGCACAAGAGCGAGCTTAAAGGAGCCAAATTTTAGGCAACTTAACATCGAAATGACACTAATAAATTATAAACCATTTTTTAAAAAGAATTCACAAGTCCCTACAATTAACAAATAAATTAATGGTTGAGAAGCTCTGGCTCACTATACAATGCCAAGTGCTGACTGCTAAATGTGAAAGAAATGCCATGTCAGAAAACCATCATGGGCTGGGCTCAGTGGCTCACACCTGTAATCCTAGCACTCTGGGAGGCCGAGGCGGGAGGATTGCTCGAGGGCAGGAGTTCGAGACCAGCCTGAGCAAGTGCGAGACCCCATCTCTACGATAAATAGAAAAAATTAGCCAACTAAAAATACAAACAAAAAATTAGCTGGGTATGGTGGTGCATGCCTGTAGTCCCAGCTACCTGGGAGGCTGAGGCAGTAGGATCGCTTGAGTCCAGGAGTTTGAGGTTGCTGTGAGCTAGGCTGACGCCACAGCGCTCTACCCCCGGGCAACAGAGTGAGACTCTGTCTCCAAAAAAAAAAAAAAAAATTACAAAAAAACCAAAAACGATGATGGTAAAGATTAGATAAGGCAAGAATCATCACTGGATGTTAAATCTATAGGGAGATACTCGTGTTGTCCTATGATTACAAGGCCAGAAAAAGCAGTAATTATATAGTGGGGAAAATGCACAAGGTCTTGACTGGATGATCAAAATTAACATCACCTGTGAGGGACAACTGGCCATCAAGTACCCCCAGATGTGACTCTCTCAAAGGATACACTCTATCTATGTAGTGTGACCACCTGCAAAGATCACCTGAATCTAATTTTGAGGAAACATTAGGAATGTTCTATTAAAAATAGGGGGAAGAATGACAGTACTCTTCAAAAATGTCACTGTCCTAAAAGACAACGAAATGCTGTGGAAATGTTCTAAATTAAAGGAGGCTCAAGAGACACGAAACTAGACTTCACTCTAGACTACATCCTGTTGTGGAGGGAGAAAAATATGCTTTAAGAAATGTAAGTGACTTTACAAATAAAATCAGAGCGTAAGTGGTAGATTAGACAAAAATATTATATCTGTACTGGGGACATATAAGAGAAAACTCCTCTTTTTACAAAATAAACCGTGCAAGAAAGGATTAACACTGTCCAATCAGAGGTCTGGCTTCTGCCCTTAGCTCCTGAGAGTGATCTTTAAGTCCTGGGACTGTCCTGCCTGATAAGAGGGTCTTTTGTTTAGCAAGAGGCCTTGGGCCAGGCCAGATAGTGAAACAATGTCATCTACAGTGGGGGCTTTGAGCCGTGTGGTATCATCATGACCTCTGGAGGGGCTGGAGTCTAGGGTCAGCCACCCAGGTGGTCACCTGTATCCAAATGACCAGGCTCCAATAAAAACAGTGGACACTCAGACTCAGGTGAGCCTCTCTGCTTGGCAATACTCCAAGTGTCCTGTTACACGTCAGCACCAGGAAGAGTTAATGTTGTCATGACTCCACCGGGAGAGAGCTTCAGGCTTGGAATACCCTGGACTCCAGCCCACCAGCTGTGAGGACAACAGCTTTCAGTGAGTCCTGCGAGTCCTTCTAGCGAATTATCAAGCCTGAGGGTGATCTTGGGGAATCCCTAATTTGCATTTGGTGTCGGAAGTGAGGGTGATTTTGAGGACTCCGGAACTCTGCATATACACTGAAGCATTTAGAGAGAAAGGGTCATGGTGTGTGTAAATTACCCTCAAGTGGTTTAGAAAAACTATGAATGTACATATATTTTCATATATTCATAAATATATATGGAGAGAGAAAGAACATGAGCACAAATGATAATGCAAATGGGGTAAAATGTTGCTAGAGGTGAATCTACGTAAAAAGCTCTGTGGGTGTTCCTGTTCTTTCACTTTTGCAAGTTTTCTGTAAGTTTAAAGTTATTTACAAATATATTGTTGAAGAAAAAAACAAAAATACCTCCAGAAAGTCAAGGTAATAAACAGTTACTGGTGCCCTGAAAAACAAAAAAGCTGGAGGTTGGGTGTGGTGGCTCACACCTATAATCCTAGTACTTTTGGAGGCCGAGGTGGGAGGATTATTTGAGGCTAGGAGTTCAAGACCAGCCTGGGCAACATAGCGGGACCCCTGTCTCTACAAAAAATTAAAAAATTAGCTGGCCATAGTGGCATGTGTCTGTAGTCCTAGCTACTTGGGAAGCTGGGGGCAGGAGGATCACTTGAGCACAGGAATTTGAGGTTCCGGTGAGCTATGATGGCACTTCCCCAGCCTGGGAGACAGAGCGAGACCCTGTCTCTAAAAAAGCCGGAGCAACTTAATAAACTGGTTTGATGACAAAGCAGGGGAGCAGGACCACGATTTGCCCATGTTACAGTTCAAAACAAAGGACAGACCTCTGCCGGGAGAGAATCATCAGAAACAGCTTGTCTCTGTTGCACGGGACTCCTGAAATCGTTTTTAGATTTTCAAACAATTGAGTCAGAGTTTCAAACAACTGCGCACAAAGACACCTCAGGAGGCTGCCACTGAGTTACAAAGGGCACCTGTCCTCACCCACTAAGAGCAGGTTCCTGAAGTTCTCCAGCATCACTTCTCGGTACAGCTCCCTCTGGGCAGAGTCCAGCAGCCCCAGCTCCTCCTCCGTGAAGACCACGGCCACGTCCTTGAACGTCACCATCTCCTACAACACCAAACACATGCAGACTATGAAGCGGGGCAGTGCTGAGAAGGTGTAAGGGACAGGAAGCCATTCTGGATTCTGAAGGACTTGGGTCAAAATTAAATAGCTGCCTTCTGTTTGCCTCCCATGCTGCTAATTCCATCCCCCAGAAGGGCTGTGAGAGAAGAAATCCTTGCACTTTAAATTGATGCCTCTGGTTAGCACTCCTGTAGGTGAAGTCCCTGAAATGCCATTGCATCCTGGGCTACTAACACTTCAAATTTTGCCAGTAGTGACATTTCCCCCACAAAAGCTTTAGTTTCAACAGTATCCAATCGGTATCTGTTTCACCCTATTTTAATCACACGCATCACTTATTTAATTTGCCAAACTTACAGGCTATCAGTCACCCTTATTCCTCAAGCATGTAGTTCACCTCTGTGCCACAGCTGGGGACTGCAGTGTGTATAGTGTTGTGTGATGGGCACAGCTCTGGAGCCTGACTGCTTGTGTCCACATCTGGACACTCTTGCCCTGTGCTAGCTGCGACCTGGGACAGGTTTCTTATCCTCTCATTTCTAGGCTAATGCCTATACTACAGGGTTCTCGTGAGAAAATGAGTGACCACATGTAAAGCATTTAGGAACAGTGCCTGGCACGTAGGAAGTACCCAATAAACGTTAGCTACATTATTAATATTTTCATCGTATCTTTTGATCCCATTTCAGGGCTGCATAGTAATTCAAGGAATTAATGATCCAGAATATAATGAACTTATTCAATTAACGTGCACTTAGTTTTAGGTTACCTATTATGAACAATGTTGCAAAAACATCCTTTTACATAGACCTCAGTCCCTGGAACTCCGTTGACTGGATTCTCAAAGTAAACACCAAAAAGTAGAAATGGCCACGTTGAAGAATAAAGACCTTTAAAGCTTTGAAATCACAATGGCAGGCATTTTCCCAAAAAAGATTTTTCTAAAGATTAGTCTGCCTCCAAGGAAGTATAAATCAAATCCTATACCTGGCCAATAGTGGATATCAATACTTAAAAAAAAAAACTTTGATAATCTCAGAAGTAAAAACCAATTACTTAAAAACATTCTTACGAAGGTGACTAGTGATGAAAGATCATTCTCTTTTCACATGTTTGCCATTCGTCTGCATTTCCTGTTTTGTAATAATCATTCATTTTGCAGACCCTGAGGTCTTTTCTTCCATGTACACTGTAATTATTTTTCATTCCACTTTGCTGTTTGTCTTGTAACATTTTGCTGTAGGGAAATTTAAAATTTTGACATGAAGATTTTAATACTGCGTTGTTCTGGCTGGAGTTCAGAGCACCACAACCTCAGCTCTGAATGAAGAACTCCAGTTGGGTTTTGTTTGCTTTTGTGTCTGTCTTTCCACCCAAATGGTTCGCCTGAAACCCTTGACCCAGAAGGCAAAGGCTTTGGAGTTCGCCAGACACTTATCTTCCTATGTGAACACGGACCTCTTATCTTCATCACAACAGTGCGAATGATTGATTCTAAGGTCCCCTTCAGACAGTCATTCGGGGCAGAGACTAGCATGACAGATGGAAAGTGTCCACACATTCTATGGTATGACTAAACATTTTAAATTAAGTACCTGTGTTGCTCTAATAAAATTATGCACAAATAATGAAACACACAAAGACACACAAACACATAGAAAGTTTCATGTACTGGTGAAAAAGAATCTAGCTCTTTCTGTATGAAAACATCTATTTTTTTCCAAGTTTACCTTCAATATGATCCTATTAGACAAAACCATAGTTTAGGTATTCTTTTTACAAAGCACCTGAAGTTTCACTTAGGGAAAAAAAAATTTTTATTTTTTGAGTCCCTAGAACATTAAGGACAAATAATTTCACAATTCTTTCAGAATTGCTTTTTGAGTAAAGACTGTATGCAGGAAATCTGATACTATAATGTAAAATTGCAAGAATCCTCAGGAGCTTAAAAGCTTGTGAGTGGGAAATAATTTAAAGAAAAGGGGAAGGAGGGTAACAACAGTTCACTGAAATAATATTAGATGATAAAAATTAAGTGCTATTAAGTGGAAAAAAATCCCAATTCAAAATTGTAACTATTACTGCAAGTATGTTTAGGAATGCTTATTTAAAAGTGCCCACGGGAAAAAACCAGAAGATTTGTAAGCAGGAGGATAATGTGTGGGATTTTTTATTTCTATTGTCTTTTATACTATTATTTGTGAAATAAAAATGATAATAAAACAAATTAAAAACTTAAAGGAAATTGTAGAAAAGGCAAAAACAGAAGCAATATTAAATGTCTGTTGTTGGGGAGTGGGTGGGAGGAAAAAAAAAAATGTCTGTCGTTGTTCTTTACTCTTGGCAAAGAAAGGAACAAAATGTGTCCACTCATGGGGAAATGAGGTAACATGTTAAATGACAGAAATGAAAATCAACTCACCTGGAATTTGGTCATTTTCTCCTTCTTTTTCTAGGGTAAGGCAGAGACCTGAGAAGGCAGAGTAGGGTAACACGAAAGAAGCCATGAGAGAAAGGGAAATGTATCTTTGTGCAAATGAGAAAAAGGTGCCTCTTCCCCCAGCAGATGCGGCCACACACATCTTCTACGGAGCAGGCAGCGTGGGCTGGATTCCAGCTACCACTCAGCTGTCCTGGCAGGGTGCCCTCATGCATGGAACAGCCTACGCAGCTGAGGGGGGGCAGCCCTCACACGGCTCGCAGCACCCCGTGTGCTCATTCCGATCCTGGGAAATGTGGGAGGGAGAGGCAGTGGAATGTACCCATTAAAAGTGGACTCAGGGGACAAAATGGCTGTGTTCAAAACCTGGCGCTGCTATACACTTGCTGAGTAATTGCGGTTACATTCTAACACTTCAATTCTGTCATCTGCAAAATTCAGATTGTAATAGTGCCAACATTGCACAGTTGTTGTTAGGATTATATGTGTGAGTAGCAGAAAGTATCGGAACCACACCAGGGTTCTCTATTTCCTTGCAGCTGCAGAGAAGCAGATTATTACCTTGCACCATACAACTTTCCTTGAAAATCTTATTTTGTAATATCTGGACAGCAGAGGTCATGGCTCTGTCCAGGGAAAGTGACCTGTAACTTCTGGAATGTCTGGAACCCTGGCTTCTTACTTTATTTGTTGCCCAGCAGCCCACGTTGAGACCACCTGTATAAAAAGTATAGGGGCTGGTAAATATGCTTCCTGAAGCCAGAGGAGGCTTAATGGTACATTCCTCTTTCTACATGGATACAACAAAAGACTAATGAAACCTGTGATGCTACATCTCAAGTCAAACAAAAATGTGACTGCCTCAATTTGACAAAATCACAATGGTGATGAAAATACTTAATTCACAAGGTCGCGCGTGGGGTTAAGTGTGCTCATCTGTGCAAAGCAGCTCAGTGCTTGAGCACTGGGAGGATGTGGAGATCAGGAGTTTAATTTTGTGGGTTCTTCCTCAAAGTTTGTTAT
>RJWJ010021749.1:0-27554 GCA_004363605.1 Indri indri | reverse complement strand
CCTAACTCCAGTGAGAATGGCCTTTATCAAAAAGTCCCAAAATAACAAATGCTGGCGTGGATGTGGAGAGATTGGAACACTCTTACACTGCTGGTGGGACTGCAAATTAGTACAACCCCTGTGGAAAGTAATTTGGAGATACCTCAAGGAGCTAAAAACAAATACCATTTGATCCAGCAATCCCACTACTAGGCATCTTTTTTGAAAAAAAAAAGACATTCTATAATAAAGACATCCGCATTCAAATGTTTATAGCAGCACAATTCACAATTACAAAGATGTGGAAACAACCCAAGTGCCCATCAATACATGAGTGGATTAATAAAATGTGATATCTGTATACCATGGAATACTACTCAACTACAAACAAAAATGGTGATCTAGCACCCCTTATATTATCCTGGATAGAGATTGCACCCATCCTTGGAAATGAGGTATCACAAGGATGGAAAAACATGCGCCATATGTACTGGTCATCAAATTGGTACTAATTGATCAACATTAAGGTGTTCACATGGTAGTAATACTCACTGGGTGCCAGTCAAGTCGGGGGAGTGGGGAATGGGGCCTAGAGTGGGTGTGGTGAGTAAACCCACAGCTAATGGAGAGAGAGAACACTGCATAGGGGAAGGACACACTTGTGGCCCTGCCTTGAGAGAGGCAAATGCATTTCACGTAACCAAAATGTTTGTACCCCCATAATATCCTGAATTTAAAAATAAATAAATAAATAAAACCATAATGAGATATCATCTTTAAATAAATAAATAAACAAATAAAATCACTTCATATTATTCTACAGGCCACTGAGGTACTATTCCTTTTTTTTTCTTTTAATCTTCTCCTGTGTTTCTCTAACTAGATAATTTCTATCAATCTAGCTTCAAGTTCACTGACACTTAATCCGCCTTCAATCTACTATTAAGACCATAGGAACTTTTTTTGTTTGTTTGTTCGTTTGTTTTTACAGATATTTTGCTTTTCAGTTCTAGAACTTCCATTTGATTCTTTTCATGGTTTCCATTTCTTCACAAGATCCTCCATCTGGTCTTTCATTATGACCATATTTCCCTTTCTTTGAACATGCTTATAATAACTGCATAAATGACTTTATCTGCTAATTCTAACATTTAAGTTATCTTGGTGTCATCTTTTTTCTTTCCCCCATCTTTTTTTTTATAAATGGTATCTCACCTTGTTGCCCAGGCTGGTCTTGAACTCCTGAGCTCAAATAATCCTCCCACCTCAGACTCCCATGCAGTTGTGGGGAACCTGTGGCCTTTTTAGGCCACATGTGGCCCTCCAGATCCCCGAATGCAGTCCCTTGACCAAATCCAAATTTCACAGAACCAATCCCTTTTAATAAACATTTATTTATTATAATAAAGGGATTGGTTCTGTGAAATTTGGATTCAGTCAAAAGGTGGCACTCGGGGATCCAGAAGGTCACACGTAGCCTCAAGGCTGCAAGTTCCCCATCCCTCTGCGCTCAGCTTGGTGTTATTTTTTATTGACTGATTTTCATACTATTGATGGCAATGTGAGTTGTCTTCAATTTGGGACTACTACAAATAATACTGGCAAGAATAATTTTTTATATTTCTCCTGACTATACCTAGGAGTGCTGAATTATAGGATATATGTATCAGCTACTCTTTTTTTATTATTGTATTTATTTATTTTATTTCAGAGTATTACAGGGGTACAAGCGCTTTGGTTACATAAATTCCCTTTGCATCTCCCCAGTCAGAGCTACAAGACAGCATATACCACATCCATTAGGTGTGAATTTACCCATCCTCTCCTCTCCCCCCACCTGGGTGACACCCTATGAATGTTACTTCTAATATGTGCATATTAGTGTTGATGGATTAGTACCAATTTAATGGTGAGTACATGTGGTGTTTGTTTTTCCATTCTTGTGATACTTCACTTAGAAGAATGGGCTCCAGCTCCATTCAGGATAATACAATAGGTAGTTCACCATTTTTTATGGTTGAGTAAGTACTCCATGGTATATGTATACCACATTTTATTAATCCATTCGTGTATTGATGGGCACTTGGGTTGTTTCCACATCTTTGCAATTGTGAATTGTGCTGCTATAAACATTCAGTGCAGATGTCTTTTTTATAGAATGTCTTTTTTTCCTTTGAGTAGATACCCAATAGTGGGATTTCTAGATCAAATGGCGGTTCTATTTTTAGTTCTTTGAGGTATCTTCATACTGCTTTCCATACAGGTTGTACTAGTTTGCAGTCCCACCAGCAGTGTCTGAGTGTTCCTATCTCTCTGCATCCACGCCAACATTTGTTGCTTTGGGACTTTTGATGTTAATAAAATCCATTCTCACTGGAGTTAAGTGATATCTCATTGTAGTTTTGGTTTGTAATTCCCTGATCAGAGATATTGAGCATTTTTTCATATGTTTGTTGGCCATTAGTCTATCTTCTTTTGAAAAGTTTCTGTTCACGTTCTTTGCCCACTTTTTAATGGGGTTGCTTTTTTTTCTTGCTGATCTTCTATATGATGTCAGCAGTTCATAAGAATTCTTATTTGTATTAATTTTTAATCACATTTGCATATTTTTGATTTCAAGTAATATTAAGGGAAGGTATAAGATTTTTATGTTTTCCCCCAGGAAAGCACATACTCAATACACTGAGAACCACTGCTTTCCATGCAGGATTCAATAACTATCTATTGAGTACCTACTAAGTATCAGTCATTGTTCAAAGACTTAGGAATAAGATGACCAAATATAGCTCTGACATCATGAGCTTACATTCTAAGGCTTTAATTTGTTTCCTACAAATGGATAGTTCTCAATCCCCTTGTGCAGCAGGATAATCATATATAGAGCTTTTAAAAAATGTAGATTCCAAGGCCCCACCTCAAACTTACTTAATCTCACTTTTCAACATGGGGGTAAGGAATATGAGCACACACAGGGCATATGTATGCACATATAGTTTTAAGCTACTCAGGTGAGCACTCCAGCTAAACCACAGGGGAGCACTCTATTACAATTAACAGGGTTGATCTTCTCAATCTAAAAAGATAACAATCTTTGAAATTTGTTGAAGCAAATGGTATAAAATTTCTAAATTCTCATCTATTTGACAGCATTTAAAAAACAAAAAACAAAAAAAAACAAAGATGCCAAATACCTTTATCTCATAAACATTCAGTTGCTTGCTTTCTGCTGTACCTTTTTTTTTCAAGGCCTTATTCTGTTAAAAGTTAAAATAAAGAATTATATTTAGTAATAAAGTGAATTAAACTTACACTGCCACTGACTTAGACCTAAATTACTAATGGAATGGAAAGAATTATTCTCTACAACTATCGTGAAAATATAAGTTTGATTTTGAGAATATTTATAAACAGTACATACCTCCTGCTGAAGTTCTTCAATACACTTGCTTTTATTTTCGACTTGTTTCTTTAAATTGTTACACTAAAAAATTATTAGAAATTATAATTATTTTATTCAGTATTACAGTCAAAATAGGCAATTTCAGACTAATAAAAAAAGTATTGATAATGATCACTTTGATGTTATTAAATAATTCTATTAATATAAAATTATGTAATTACAAATTTTAATAAAATGAAATTCTTAACGTTTCTTAATCTACTTAAAGGACATATGAATTTAACTACTTTAAGTAAAATGTGCCTCTTGGTCAACCCTATACAGAAAGCTGAATCCTATTATTAATTAGACTGTAAAAAACAGAAACCAGATGTAAGAAAAACTATAATTTGTCTTCTTCCTTATTCATTATTACCCATTTCTCATTTCTGAGATTTCTTTTACTTATTATATTTTGGAAAAGGAATAATATGATACTTCATTCCAATCCCTCTTATTGAAATAGCAGCTAAACCACTTTTTGACATCTCACTTTGCAGCACTCTTTCATCTGGGTACACATGCAGAACTGGATTAAGGGATATTAGCCCAGGAAATATTTGGAATACCATAAAAGTACAGATGTCCAGAGGGCCTTAAAACATGACAGATATGTATATTGTTTTAATCCATCAATGTAGAAAGAAACCTCAATGGAAAAATGTTTAAATCTCCCTCATTAACACAAAATATTCTTAAATATGTTTCTTGAAACAATCACATGCAGTTACAGTCAGCTAACATTCTGAAACTGAATAATATATTGCACTGCTGTTTACAAGTAATTTATTTTATCTAAAGTTTTATATGCCCTGTGCCCACAAATGGTCTTCCTTCAAAAAATTCGAAAGAAAACTAAGGAAAAAAAAGCTGTAGAAAAGTTAGAAACATTTCACTGATTTTCACAACAATTTGGTATAAACATATTAGCAGTTGAAATGTCTAATACATAATTTTTATTTATTTAAAAAATATTTGCCAGAAAAGCCACCTAGATCCTCAGAATGACCTTCCCAATAAAAATTTTAAAATAAATGTCTAGAAAGTAAGAAACCTGATTATCTCAAATTATTACTTAAAAGTGATCATAGGTTTCAGGCTAGCACCACAGCCAGCATTTGCCTTAAGGGTAATATGCTATACCCACCAGATAAGAAACACATGAGACAAAACTTAGGGCACACTGAAAGTAGGAAATCCAGTAAGACAACCCTGCATTAAGCCAAGAACTTACAGAACTACTTAATTAGTGAAAGAATAAACAAGAAATAAATCTGCCACATGGAAGGGTACAGTGAGGAAACTTGTCTCTCTTTACCTTGCCACTGAGTAAAAGGGAAAAAAATCTTCCCTAAAAATCCGTAACCATGAGGTGGTCTTATATGGGTTCATACTGAATTCATGCTATGTGTATGGTCCAGAAAAACTTCGAATAGACAATATAATTTAAAATGGTCTCTGGTTAGTAGTGCTCCCAAGAAAATCTTTTTGGGATGATACCATCTTCAACACAAGTCTCAAAGAATTCCCACAAAGTTCCAATGAATCATAAAAACCCCAAAAATAAGGCTCAATGAGTAAAAGCCGGAAGAAAAAAGAGAGCAGAATCAGATCTGAAAAGATTTTAGATACTGGAATTATCAGATACAGAGTATAAAATAAACATATTTACTATAATTTAAAAGAATTAAAGACTTGAAACTATGAACAAGAAACAGGAAGACCATAAAAGACACTGAGCAGATTTTTAAAAGAACAAATTAGAACTTCTAGCAATAAAAAATTTAATGGAACTTCAAAACTCAATAGACAGGAAAATTAGTTACTTCTTGGCCTCACCAAATAAATGTTGGAAAAATTTAAAGAATATCAGTTTAGAGCACCATCACATTATTACTTTTCTGGATGAAGCACATGTTGCATGTATTTCTTAGTCCTCCATTCTTCAGGCCATCAAAACCTATTCCCATCAGAGTTAACGGTGATGCCCATAGTTCTCACCTGCTCAGCTTTTCCTAAAAATCCATCTTTATAATTGGCATTACTACACATTCCAAAAGAAGTGAGTATTTATACTAAAATCATAATGATACGAGAGCTACGAACTGGATGTTGTTTTGACTGCCCAACTCAACCCAACGATCCCACTCTCCCTTCTTTCTGTATAAGCTAATGAGAACTAAAGTAAGTTCAATTTTCAGCCCTTTTAAATTTAAATAATCTTCACACCTGCAGCTACTTAAGATTATATGGTCTTTATAAAAACAGTTCTTTCCTTTTAAATATTTAAAGACATGTAAAATATATTTTAGAATGTGTACAAATTTTTGAAAATATTTTCAACTATTACAATTAATATTTAAGCAAAATTCATGGGTGCAGAAATGAAGATTTTTATTTACCAGAATTCTCAGGTAGAAGAAAATGATGCAGATTATTAGATGTCAGAATTTCAGAAAGTGAACTACTCTTTCCAGAAGACTGTTTAGTATAGGGAAGGTCAAGTTTAGGATAAGTGTGTGGTGAGGCATAAAGAAGGCACACCGAAGAAAGAAGTGAATTAGGATGGGCAGCCAGGCAGTAAAAACACTTCCCTCACAGAGCAGAAATTTTTCTGCAGTTCTCTTGATCATAGCAATGGGAGAGATGTCTAAGGATGATTTCTAAAAGTATCTTACCACTCTAAGTATCTCCACAATAAATGTAAGAGGAGTTTGATGAAACTTTGCTCTTTGAGGCACTATGTATTAATAAAACCCATGAATCCAGACCCTCTTCAAGGAAACCTGCAATACAAATCCTATTGCAGGTTATCCCTGAAAACTTCCAAAAAAGAATTGAGATTTCTTTGTACAGGACAAAATAAAGGCTGGCCCTAAAGAATCCAGTCATGTATATATTGTTACAAAGTCTCTATTCATGAACATTTTTTGCAATTTGATAGTACCTTGTTTTCTAATATCTTGATTTGTTTATCTTTTTTTAGAACTTCGCATTCAATGCTTCGAGCCTAAAAAATATTATTTAATACAGATTAAAAATGTTCACAGGAATTTCTATTTTCTTCTGTACCTTTTAGAATTAGAATTATAAAACTTAGTCTTACATTTATATAAAAATAGTGATCAGTTTTTCCAGTTTATTTCAGTATCCTTTTTTAAAAAGAAATCACCTTTGTATGCAAGGTGATGGATCTGTTAACTAGTTTGATTAATCATTTCACAATTTATATTAATACATGTATCGAACATCACTTTGTACACCAAAAATATATATAATTTTTGTCAATTAAAAAGTCATTTTTGTGATAATGCTTATATGTTAATGTTCATCATTCTTATCTTTATAATATTTTATCAGCTTTCCAGATTATCTTGAATTTTTTTAATTGTCTTGTATATAAATGTTTATAATTTTTCAACCATAACTTTAATAAACCTGTTAATCTGAACTATGCAACAACCCAATGAGATAGAAAGGACAGGTATTATTATCTCCATTTTAGAGAGGAGGAAACTAAGGTGTAGATGGGTAAAGTATGCATAAAATAATAAATGTCTGAACTAAGGCGGTGGATTGGGAAAAAAGTGTAATGAAATTCAACGTCAGAAAACACATCTGAGAGATATTTGCTACTTGGATTCTTTCTGGGAGACTATTTCAATAGGTAAGTAGAAATCTAACCATGGAAAGTTGAAATATGCTAACAATTTGTCATGCATTTCATTTTTTTCTTAACTTATCACTAACATTTTTTATATTAGCAAAATAAATTATGCTTTAAATTCTTAATGGAGGGTTTTGATTTTATATTAAACATCAAATTTATGCTTTTTCCCCAACACGAACAACAGGCTTAGTGCTTTGAAGTAGCCTGTGACACAAATTTTAAAGTAGCGAATTACATACCACATATTTAGTAGACTAAATTCATAATATGAATGGTAAAATAAATATAACATACATTTTCTTCACTCTTGTCCAATTTACATTTAACTTCATCTTCTTTCTGTTTTAGCTCTTCTCTCACAGATTCTAGTTCATTCCTAAAAGGAAATGGAAGAGTTGACATTACATTTTCATTTTATTTCCTTTCTGGAATTTATAAAAGGGTTGATTTTTTTGTTGGTTTATTTTTTCATTTTGTTTGGAAATCTTTTATGCATTTAATAACACTTCCACTTGTACATTTAAATTAATTTATACATTTATTTTGAAATTAATTATCTGGATCCTTATAGTCATTTTTCTATTTCAAAAAACCCTAGAAAGAAACACTTATTTCTTAAGATTTCATTTGAATGTTTTCTTAGTCATAAACTAGTCATTATTTATTCTAAGATGCGTTCATAATTTTATATAAATAAATTAGAACATAAATACAAGTGATTCTAATGAAGAATTACATGACTGAGATATTTGCATACACACATATCATTGTATATGCATAGACTATCTGTGGAAACATACACAAGAAACAGTGATACCTCTGGGGAGGGAAAGTGGATATAGCAGGAAGATAAAAGGTAAGAAAGATACTTTTCTTTCCCTATGTGCTCCTTTGTTCTTTTTAATCTTGTGCCATGTGCATGTATTACCCTTTCAAAAATATTTAATTAAAAACCTGTCTATTTCACATGAAAATAATGGTGGCTTTTCTCTTATGGATACTTGAAACTATTTTTCTAATTGTTGTCTCCCTTGTTACCAATAATATGTTGCTTGCTGGATATAACCTATGACCATGGCATAGTGTTCAACTGTGTGGAATAACTGGCCTTGTAAAAACTAAATCCAGGATATTTACTCCCATAAAGGTAGTATCCAAATAATTTGAATTCTCTTAAATAAAAAGCAGCTTCTCTCTAAAATGTATCTTCACGTTTTATCCCCAAACTATACAGTTGCTTAATCACAGAGATTCAATCTATAAATAACAGCTACTTCTGAAGAAGAAAATTGAGCAAAAAAGACAAACACAATCATTAGAAGTATAAAAAAAGATGGCTTTCCAAATCTGGAAAGTAGTAACAGCCAACAATTATTAAGCTCTGACTGTGTGCTAGGCACAGTGCACAACATTTTATTCACATTACTTCCTATAATCCTCAAACAATCCTGTGAAGAAGATACATTAGGTCTAAAGAAGATCTCATATAATTTAAAATAAAAGGAAGTTTTAAAGACAATATTCTTTAACCAACTGTAAGAAACCAAAACTGAATACTTCAGAATATATGTACAAATAAGAGCGCCCAAATATTTGGAAATCATCTAAGTTATGAATGGATTTAAAAGAAACTTAAAATATAAAAACAGGTTATTTAGAAAATAATGAACATGGAAACACTGCATATCAAACACCATGTCATAAATTCATAGCTGTGTTCAGAAAACTGATAGCTTGAAATGTTGTGTAATCTAAAAAAGAAAGATAAACTAAATATCAACATACAAATTTTTAAAAGAACTAAAAAAAATATTAATATTTGATTTCAGGCAGGCAAGAAATTTCTAAGCATAAAAGCAATGGTGTAATCACAAAAGAAAAGACAATCAAATGTGATACAAAATTTAAAACTTTCATATAACAAAAAATTCTCAAAAGTTCAAGGAAAACAACAGGTTAGGGAAAATATACGCTATAAATTAAACAGATAAAAGATTCACATATTTTTCAAAGCTTAAACAAATCAATAAGGAAACAGCCAAAACCTCAAAAGATTAGAGGGCAACAGCTATAAGCAGATAATTTTAAAAAGAGGAAATTCTAATAAGCAAATATAAAAAATTTCAAAGCTTATCCAAAAAATAAAAATTACAAATCATGAGTTATTTTTATCTTTTAAATTATCAATAATTTCATAATACCTAATATCAATTAAAACATTTTAGAACTAGCATTTTCATATAACGTTGGTTGTAGTGCATGGTTTACCACAGACACAACCTATTGGAAATTATTTGACTATCAAGTCATCGAAATCATTATCCTACGACTTAATAAATTCTATTGTTTGAAATTTATCCTACCAAATTCAAAATAAAAATGTTTATATATGACAAGATGGTTACTACAGTATTATGTATGACAGTGAAAAACTGGAAAATATAAACATTCAAAAATAAAAATGGTTAAAATAATGTTATTATATCACTTGATTGGATGATACATAGGCACTAAAATAGAGTATGAAAACACCTAGAAATATGAATAATGCTAAAAATAATATTAAGTAGAAGAGCCACATATAAAATTATATATCTACAATTACAAGCAAGGACCAAATATATTCTTTAAAATATACTGTGTATAAATACTCAGTATTATATTAGCCAATGTGATTAGAAGTAATTTTTTAAAATTTCTCTTCTGAATTTTCTGAAATATGATTAGTGTACTAAACTAAATAATTGTTAAAGAATTAGAAATTTTATGATGCTTTAAAATTACTTTGTCTAATCTCAGTATTTCAACACTAACTATAAAGTAGACATTATTACAATTTTATTTTTAAGCAGGATTCCAAAACAGTAATTTAAGTCTAATTTTTTACTTTGTACAATATTCAACTTAAGTTTAATCTAAATTAACAATAGAAAACAAATATTAAAATTTTTTTCCAGACAAAAAAGGGCAACTCATTAGTCTTGCCTTAATTGTGTTTCTGCTTCTTCCAGATTTTCTATTTGTTTCAACATCCTCTCTTCTTGCTTTTTCCTATTCTAAAGAAATAATCAATGTTGTTTATATTATTTTGTTTCAACAAAAATGAAATTGAAACTAATATTTAAGACCTTTATCTTTCAGCATGAATTTAGTTATATGTAAAGCAAAAGAATGAGCTATTTAACTTACATAGTTCTATACTACTTTTCCAGTGTTACTTTAAATATTTTCCTAACAATCACTATAAAACAGCTAATATCACAAGTCTTATTTGCTGTTTCCTGGTGCTACTTTGAGTCTTGTATCTTTTGCTCATATTGCTGTGGCTTCAAGGAATGTTCTCCATTCACTGTTACCTACTGAACTCATAATTCATTTCTTACGGCCAAAATCAATGCTATGTTCTCTCTGAATACAGCATTGATTTCTTTTCAACCAAAGCACAAGTGATCCTGTGAACTCCAATAACATTGCCTCACTAACAATACATGACATACTATTTTATGTATTTGTTATTTTTTTCTATGAAGTCATAAGTTCTTAAAGAGAAAGGATATCTTATTCATCATTGTATCCTCCACAGTCTTATATGTCTTAATAAATACTTCTTGGCTAAATATTTTTTTAAATCTTAATGTTTAAAATTAGATTAAATTTATTAATATCTATGATTAGCCTCTATATGATCAGAGGGTAGCCTTTCTTGTCCATTATCACCATCTAAGACCAGCATGCATATTTTTCTTCTAAAACGAAGTTTCAGCTCTAAATCAATCAGAATTTTAAAGCTTAAAGAATGTTCAGAAGTCATCTATTCTAATACCCTAAATCTACAGGTAAGAAAACTAAGTCACCAGTTCTTTCTTTGTCAACTCACATTAATATCTTCTTGCTGTTTCTTGATTTCTAGGACCATATCACTTGTTTCTTGTGCTAGTTCTTTGTTTTCAAGCGAAAGCTTGTTGCAGCTTGCAGTTAATTCAGTATTCTTAAGCCTATTTAAAAAAATATGTCATACCAAAATATTTACATATGAAATTATATGATATGGAATTTAATTCAAAATAATCTTAGGGGAAAGGGAGGAAGGACTGGGAGGATAAATGAAATAGGATTGGCCATTGGTTAATAATTGCTAAAGGTGGGTGATAGGTTCATGCTGGTAGTTCATTACATTATTCCCTCTTTGTAATGTTTAATGTTTTTCTATAATAAGTTTTCAAAATGTCATAAAATAAATTTTCTTGCATATTCCCCATACTTTCATCCCTCCCACACTTTCCTACAAATTTTGAAGGGTACGTTATTTCCTTCACATATATTTTTCTCTCTAGTAGACTGTCTCTTGAAAATTGTTTCAAACTTCTGGTAAGTTAAGTAGCACATGAGCATGAGCTATTTTTAATTTTAAAAATTTTCATTAAAATAAATAAAACTGGGTTTAACTTTTCATGCACAACACCCAACTTGCTCTTAGAAGATCCCAAATGTTCTGCATCAGAAGAGAGAGTATTGCTGCTTTTGGATGCAGCTAGGATCAATTTTAAATGAATGCAGAGGAGTATGTGGCTTCTATGAAGTGATTTCAGGAGCACGTATTATCTCCTCCTACTTAATAATACCAAAAATTCATGAAAGAGGACATAAAGCTTTTCCCTAAGCAACAAAAGGTTGAAAAGCAAATATACTCAGGATAACATAAATTTACACTAAAGTACAAATAACTAACCAATCCACTCATTAAAAGAGATTTTGGTTAATAGATGAATTTTAGCCAAGGGTCCTAAAAAGTACTATTAATAGGGTACCAGAAACAGACAGTGGGAGCTAAAAGGGAAGGAAAAGGATGCTGCATAAACTGTGTACTTTTCATTTTTATCTAGAGCTGAGAAGCGACCAAAAAGGAAAAACCATATTCACCACTAAACTGGCTTCTTGAATTTACTTCTGAGTAATAATGCAATAATTATTTCCCCTACTTTGTCTCCAAATTAAACTTACTGGGTAGGTAAATCATTCGATTAAATATTTTATTTGGATAATGTAAGGAATGAACTTGTATTTTGACATTTTATAAATATAAACCTATATAATAAGATAGCAAAACAGCCAAAATAACTAGTTAGAATTGCAAATTATCATTTTTATGGGGAATTAAATACCTCCAATAAAAGTAATACATTGATCTTCTAAAGTGGTTCTCAACTTTGTGATATATTCTTTTTACATCAGTGATATGTACTTCCCTTAGCAATGAAATTGGTAAATTATTTGATATTTAAGAACGAATAAAATACGATTTCAAATTCAAATAAACTTTAAACATAATTTACTAATATATTCTTATTATTTATTACCAGAAAGCTTAGGAATTGAATACATAAGCTATTTATAGATAGATGGAAAACATACTTCTCATTTTCAAGCTCAGTTTTCAGATCTTTAACCTGTTTTGAATAATGCTGTTCACTTGTTGCAGTGGCAGTTAATTTTATTTCCAAATTACGTACTTCTTTCTGCAAAACAAACATGTATAACTATGGCAAGTGTTTTTCCAATTTTCTCACTTAAAAGGTATAGTCATGGTGTAATCAAGTCATATTTTTGGCAAAAATTTGGCAGGTTATGTCAAACATTTTAAGTTTAAGTAGATTTAAGGTGATAATCATTATAATTTTAAAACAATGAGCAATGACAAATTCAATATAAGTAAATGCTATCTTGATATTCCTAAGCTCAACTGGTAGAATATTTACGTATCATAAATTTTACCCTACCAAGTAATTAATTTCAATTAAAATGTTATACTGTTAAAGAGAAATATATCAATTAATGAATTCAGGTAGTATCTTTAAAACTAATATGTTCTTATTATAAAAAGATAAGTTATAATAACCATACTTTATAATAAAAGACAAATTCTAAAATTGTAACATGAGTACTATAAAAAGTATTACAAACTAAGAATCTAACTTAATGAAAACTAAACTTTAAATATACCAATTAAGAAATACTTGGCCAGGCACAGTGGCATGCACCTGTAGTCCCAGCCACTTAGGAGGCTGAGGCAGGAGGATCGCTTGAGCCCAGGAGTTCAAGGCTGTAGTGCAACATGATCACGCCTGTGAACAGCCACTACGCTCCAGCCTGGGCAACATAGCGAGACTCCATCTCAAAAAATAAAAAGAAATACTTTAGAGAACAAGAAATGTATTTGTTATAAACCACAGCATTATGCATTGTATTGATATCTTAAATATTGACCTTTCTCTCCCACATTATAATAATGAAGGTTCTCTAGATGGTCTTTAAATCAATTAGCATATTAAGTGTAACAAGAACACACACTTTTGAAAGGAATTTTGTGAAGAAATATTTCACAAAGCAAATAGCTAAACCATAATCTATTTTGTAAACCTGTATTCTATTCAAGAAATATTTGAAATAAAAATTTATCCTTAAACGAACCTCTCTGGTTTGGAGAAGACCAATTAGTTCTTGTTTTGTTCCTTTTAATTCTTCAGCAATCTTCTCAAATTGTTTCTTTTCATCTAAAAGCTTTTGGTTTTCTGCCTAATTAAAAACATTAACAAATCAGGAGAGCCAAAACATACACATATTAAAAATAATCAAACTGGCCTAATAGAGTTGTGGAAAGAACTATGAGCTTCTCCTTGGCTAACATTCTTTAAAAGGAGAAAATAAGTCATTATTAAGGAAACCCAAAAACTAAATATGATGACAGAGAATTTAACAGGCAGAGCCCTGGGACAAAAGCCATAGAATTTTAATTTAAAAAGTCATATAGTTCATTGAATTCAAACCTTATCTTATGCATAAATCACTCCAAATTATTAACAAGCAGGTAGTCACTATTCTGTCAATCTTCTTTGTCCCTATATTGCACTAAAATGTGCTTTCCTATAATTTTTATGCAATGGTCATTATTCTTCTTTCCATAATCATGTAGAAGTCTAATTCTTCTTTTACATGATAGCTGACAAATTTTTGAAGACAGTATCATCACTCCCTAAGTTTTCTCTTAACTATTCTAAAATTTCTAGTACGTCTTCTTAAGAAATGATTTTGAATTACCTCATTCCCTCAGGATGGACTTTGTCAATACACTGTTTTAAACAAGGAGTCAAGAATTTAACCCAACAATGGGATCATTTTCTGTGTTGTCCAATATGATAGCTATTGAGCACTTCAAATATGGCTATTGCAACTGAGAAACTGTTAAATTTCATTTATTTTTAATTAATTTAAATTTTAATAGCCACTTTTGGCTAGTGACTATCACACTGGACAGCACAGCTCTAGAAACTGAGCAAGCATAACACAACCATTAATTCTTCTGTTATGCATGCTTAATTTCTTTTTATCCATGTCAGACAGGTAATGTGCCAATGTTGTACCAAAATTTGAGGGAGGTATATCTCACACATGAGTGTGAAAACCCCACCATCAAACTTATGAACTACATTAGGATCTGGTGCTTAATTTCTAATCATTCCCCCTGCTATCCAACACAATATATATTTATGAACTCACTTTTTACTTTGTTTACTCAAGCGTGAGGTCACAACAATTTTATGAAAAGCCTAACAATAAAAGGTCCTATATTATTAACTATAAAACTACTAATTGTAGTTAAAGATTTTGAATTTTATCTGTAGACAATGTGGAGCAATTAAAAGTTTTAATACAGTAATATAACATCATCATATTTGTGACTGAAAAAGATAATACTAGCAATAGGGAAGAAGAAAGCTTAAGTAGTGTGGACTTAATGAGAAAATCAGTTATGAGACTACTATGCCAAAACAAACAGGAGATGACCAGAGTTTAAATTATGTCAAGGACTGTGGAGATAGAATGATGACAATAATCACACTTTTGAGTAATTTCTACATACCTAGCCCTAACTAGACGCTTTAAATATATTTTTATTTCTTATACTACTCTGTGCAAGTTAGACGTTTGCATCTCCATTTGACAGATTAAAAAATAGAAGTGGTCTTCCAGCTTTTAGTATGTCACTATAACCTCATACTTACAGTCTAACTCTCCTGATGAAAACCACTATAAACTCTGGACAAAATATGCATACACACAAAAAAATGTATGTATACGTATGTTTGTATGTGTGATATATGTTTGGGTGTGTATTGTGTGTGTGTTTGTATACATATATACATATATATATACACATATATATCAAAAATAACTAAGGATTCTAAAGAATAAAAAAAAATTAGCACAAGTCACTGAGAGAGGAGTGAGTTTCTCAGTTTTTGGCAGCTTTGTCCAATGGTGGAATGCTCAGCAGCATGGTATAATCAGCTAAAACTATAATAGAAACCCCACCATCTTTCTTGCTGAAGGAACCAGGGAAAGGAACACTGGGAACCATGACTAGATGCCAGAATATGAAGGAGAAATCATACAGAGCAGAGAACCAGAGAAAGTAATATCCTAATTCTACGTATGAACACTAAACAAATCTAAAACTAACCCTTGAAGCATGTATTCATATACAGACTCAAAAGCAGCTCACCAAAGGCTCAGAGAATTAAACTGAGATTTGAAGTGTCATTCACAGGTGAGAAAGAACTTATTTTTGAAACTAGCTAACTAATTTTTTAATAAAAACATTTACATTATTCAAAAGAATATAAGAGAACCCATAGTCTACATACCATAACCTTCACAAAGTCCTCAATATAATCCAAAATTATTCAACATACAAAAAACTGGTAAAATATCAACATTCTCAAAGAAAAAGGCAACCAACATGTGCTAACCCCAGTATAACTGAATGTGAGAGCTTTATAAGATGCGAACTTTAATGCAGCTATTATAACTATACTCAATCACGTACAGAAAATACTCTTGAAATGAATAAAAAGATAGGAAATCTAAGGACAAAATAGAAAATGAAACCAAATAAAAATTTAAAAACTGGTAAAAAAAAGATTCATGGATAGGCTTAAGAGCACAATGGAGATTACAAGGCAAGTGCCAGTGAATTTGAATATCAGAACAATAGAAGTGATCCAACATGAATAACAGAGAGGAACAAAATTTGAAATAAAAATAAATAGCACTTCAGGAACCTACAGAATAATATAAAAAGACAAATAGATGTATAATCATAATCTCAAATGTTGGTGAAAACTTCCCATATTTGAAGAGGGTTAAAAGATTTATGAAGTGCAGTAAATCCTAAAAAGAATAACACAACTTCACTTATATACTGCTAAAAACCAAGGCTAAGTAGAAAATCTTGACAGTATGTTTGTGGCTTTCTCATTACAAAATAGGGACAATAGAATATCATCTTTAAAGTGCTGAAAGAAAAAACTGTCAACTCACAATTCTATTTCCAGCAAAAATATCCTTTAGGAATTAAAATTAAATAAATGACGTATTCAGAAAAAAAAAAAACTAAGAGAATCTGTTGCCAGCAGAACTGCACTACAAGAAATGCTAAAGGAAGTTCTTCAGGCTGAAGGAGGACAATATTAAAGGTAAACTAGAATCTTCAGGAAAAAATTAAGAACATCAAAACTAGTATTAATAAATGTCATGATAAATCTAAAAGACTATTTTTTCCTATTAAGTCCTTTAAAAAACATATGACTGCTTAAGGCAAAAATTAGAACACTGTCTTGTGAGGATGTAAATGCATGTAGGTGTAATGTATACAACAACTCTAATATAAAGGACAAGGTAGATAAAGGGACATATATAGTTAAAAGGTTTCAACATTTTACATGAAGTGGTACAATAGTAACTCAATGTAGAGAAGTAATGTACACATGTTGTAATCCCTAGAGCAATCACATTACCCAATTCTAAGACTATTAAAGCTACGGTAATCAAAATACTGCAATAATGGCAAACAGATAAACAAATTCATAAAGGGAATAGAAAAACGTCCAGAAATAGACCGATACAAATGTGGCCAATTGATTTCTTGTATAAACGTGCAAAAGCAAATCAATGGAAATAAAAGAGTATTTCTAACAAACAGTAATAAATATCACTCTACATCAATCCAAAGTATTTAAATAAACCATTCACTTCTTCCCACTACTACAATCACCTCCCAGCCTAAGCTACCACCACCTTTCCTTTGTCTACTGTGATTATCTGTCTACTCTTAACTGTTCTATTTTAATATGCTATTCTCTATACTGCAAGTCAAACATGCTTTTCAAAATGCAAATCTGATGAAGTCACTCCCTGCTAAAATTCTTTAGAGCTTCCCATTCCTCTTAGGATAAATACAAAACTCCCTTCGTATGATTTACAAGGTCATGAATTGTTAGGCTCTTACTACCTAACTCTCTAGCCTCATCTTGTACTACACTCTTCCTTTCACTCCATCTTACACTCCCCATACTCCCTACCATGAAAGAACCATTGCATATAATGTTTCCTCTACATCAGCAGTCCCCAACCTTTTTGGCGCCAGGGACCATTTCATAGAAGATGATTTTTCCACGGACCAGGGGTGGGAAAGATGGTTTTGGGATGATTCGAGTGCATTACATTTATTGTGTACTTTATTTCTATTATTATTACATAGTAATATATAATGAAATATTGTACAATTCACCATAATGCGGAATCAGTGGAAGCCCTGAGCTTGTTTTCCTGCAATGAGACAGTCCCATCTGGGGGTGATGGGAGACAGTGACTGATAGGACAGGCGGCAGAGCTCAGGTGGTGATGTGAGCAATGGGGAGCGGCTGTAAATACAGACGAAGCTTTGCTCACTCACCAGCTGCTTATCTCCTGCTATGGGGTCTGGTTCCTAACAGGCCACTGATCAGGTACTGGTCCACACCCTGGGTGTGGTACTGGTCCACAGCCTGGGGATTGGGAACCTCAGCTCTACCTGATATGCTGCATCTCCTTTTTTCTCTGGATTTCAGTTCAACTTTACTTCTCTGAAAAAGCCTCTCTTGACCTCCCTAACTAGTTCAAATCCCTTTATTATAGGCCTCATAATACTGTAAACTAATCTTCTATTGCCCTTGTCACCATTGTAATATTACATTTCAATGAGTGATTAAATTTAAGTGTGACTATTTGATGACTGTAGTCCCATGAAGGCAGAATATGCATCCATTTGCTTCCCACTATATCCACAGAGTATAGCATAATTGGAACTCAACAAATCTTTATTAAATGAGTAAATGAATTATTTATTCCTCACGACCACCCTATAAAATGTGTGCAATTACTTCCCCCATTTCACAGACAGAAAAACTGAGGTATCAAGAGTTTAGGTAAATTGCTGTTGGTCATACAGTTAGCAAATAAAGAGATGGATACCAATCAAGGCATTCTGATCCTGAGAAACATGATATTAATTATGCTTTATTGCTGTTCACATATAACAAAACCCCAAGCCAGTCTTTGTCCATGTAGGAATAAATCTTTTATTAAAAACAAAGCTATAGTATTCATTCAACAAATATTTATAAAGTACTTGCAAAGAGTCAGACTCTGCGCTAAGTATCAGAGTCACAGGGTAAACAGGGCATAGGCTCTTAGCTCTTACTGGAGCACTTATTCATTCCACTATTTATTTACTGAGCACATACTATGCGCCATCTAGTATGCTAGGTAAGGAGGGGTCTAAAAAGGTGAACAAAGCCTTTAATAATCCCAAAAATAATTTCGTTCGTGATAAGTGTTTTAAAGGAAAAATTAAAGATGCTATGGAAACAAGCCATACTTCTTAGAATGTCAAGAGAGGTTTTGTAAAGCAGTGACATTTAAGCTGAGACCTGAAGTATACACATGCATTAGCAAATCTGCAAGCAATGAAAAACATTATTAATAGTTAAAAGAGTTTGTACATATACAATTCAATGGAGAAAGGATAAACATTTTAAAATAATGCTTTCCAAGGGATGAAAGAACTAGGAGCTAAAAAATCAGGTAGGGATGTGATAGATAAACATAAAATCAAATATCTGTAAGTCATAAACAATATAGTCCTCTATATCAGGGGCCAGCAAACTACAGCCTGCAAGACAAATTCAGCCTGCAGTCTCTTTTTGTAGATCCTTGAGCTAAGAATAGTTTTTATGTTTTTACAAGATTGCTAAAAATAAAAGAGAGAAGTAGAGGAGGTGAAGGGAGACAAGAAGAGAATTAAGAGAGACCATATATAGCCCACAAAGTCTAAAATATTTACTATCTAGCCTTCTACAGAAAGAGTTTGGCAAGGCATACTCTACATCCTGTAATCAATTAAAATATAGTGAAGACTTACCTTATAAATTCATTAAACATGATTCTACTTGAACGCTAAACATAGGTACTAAATATATATCATACACATCTTTTTCAAAATTGCATCTTTGTGGCTCAAAGGTATCAAAGACACAACATCCCAAAGTACCAAATTTACAATCATCTACATAACATGAATATTTGATCTTATTTAAAGGTACCATCAACCCATATTCAATTAATATAAACACCTTGACAAAGACAGTTAACAAAATGTATAAAAATTGGTACAGTTAAGAACATAGTGACCAGGCGTGGTGGCTCACACCTACAATCCCAGCACTCTGGGAGGCCAAGGCTGGTGGATTGCTTGAGCTCCAGAGTTCGATACCAGCCTGAGCAAGAGCGAGACCCCATCTCTACTAAAAATAGAAAAAAATTAGCCGGGCAACTAAAAATAGAAAAAATTAGCCAGGCATGGTGGCTCACACCTGTAGTCCCAGCTACTTAGGAGGCTGAAACAAGAGGATTGCTTGTGCTCAGGAGTTTGAGGTTGCTGTGAGCTAGGCTGATACCACAGCACTCTAACCCAGGCAACAGAGTGAGACTCTGTCTCAAAAAAAAAAGAAGAACATAGCTTTATTTAAAACTAATCTTTTTTAATATTTTCACTGAAAAAAATCAGCATAAAGCATCTATAGCATAAGAGTCCAAGTCAAGAGATTCGATATTATTTTTCTTTTTTTTAAAATTCTTTCTCTGCTTTGTCCATGTTGAGAATCAGTATTATTTTGAAAAGTAATTGCTATATATTAGTAGGAAAGGATACTTACCAAGACTTTTTTCAATTCTTCAAGTTCTACTTCTTTGTTGTTTTTAAACTTAGTCATCTCTTCTAAAACAAGCAAAAAAAAAAATATTTTAAAGGCTGAGATTAAAAGAATAGGAAAGGCAAGAGAAGAAATAATAATAAAACTATCTGAAATGGAAAAATCAAAAGACATATATTAATGCAACTAGAGCATAGCAAAGCATAGCATAAGTCCAAACCTAACTATGCAAAAACAATAAGGAATATTAATAATAATGTTTCTATAAAGTTAATTCAACAGCCGAAGAAGCCCAAAGTTTATAAAGCAAAATAAGCAAATAAATCTATACCAAATATATTTGGAATGAGATCAGAATGTGCCTTTATCTTCAACTCATCAATTATCAAAACATTTGACTTTTTAATCTTCACTGCAAACTTAAAAGAAGTTACTTTTTCTTAAGCTAACTCTGACCATTGTACTTTGCATCTCAACATTCCCAATTCCTCTAAGACTTTATCTCCTATATTACCAATATGCACCGACTCTATGTAGAGGGATCTTTAATTTTCCTTATCTCACCTAAACATCCTATTTGAATACAAAACAGTAATATATAAGTGACCTTTCTGCCCTCCTTTCGAGCTGTCAAATTTCTCACTTGTTTTGCAGACAAATTCCTGCCTGTTATATTCTTTCTTAACTCCATGCAAAACTAATGCCTAGCTCCATGACAATAAAATTATGATCTTAAAGATCACTGATAACCATTTTGTGATGCAATTATCAGTCTTCATCATTGTGGAGCTTTGTAGTATTTGACACTATTAACTACTCCTGACTTTTTACCTTTGATTTTTCAAGACCTTGAATTAATCGTATTTCCTGTTTCCTCTCTAACTTCTGTTCCTGTTTTCTTTGCTAATACCCTTCTTTCTCGCCACCCTACATAATCATGCTTTACAATGCTTTTCTTTCTATGTTTCCATGAAGTCAACATTATGCTAATGAATTGAAAAATCTTTTGGGGGGGAGGAGAGGGGAGGGGCTGAAAAATGGCAGAGTAGAGATGATCTCCTAGCTTTCTGCTCCCAAAAAAAGAGGCGAAGAACTCGGATGGCTACACACAAGTGGATCGCTCCTCCGCAAGAACAGCATTGTGAAACTGCAGAGAAACAGCGTGGGACACACAACACAGGAAAAAAAAATAAAGGTGAATGGGAGATACAATCGAAAAGTCTGGAGAGTGGGAGATAAACAATAGAGAATAGAGCGTGGGAGGGCCACACCCACCCGGCCAGCGAGTGCAGTGGGATCTGACCCACAGGAGAGAGTCCTGTTCCCCCACTGACCTCCACACCCAGTCAGACAGCGACGTACCTCAAGTTGGTGCAAAATCAGGGCACCAGATGGCGGGCTCTGTGGAGAGGGGAAAACAGCGGAAAACATCTTGAATTCCCCAGTGCTCTGTGCTAGGACTCCGCTGGACGGGGGAGGCACTGGTCTGAGCAACGCTCAAGGGAGTTAGGAGACAGGCACCTCACCTCTGGTGGTCAGCGGGTGCAGACCGAAGGAGGCGAACACTGAAAAGGTGGCTCTACCCTGGAAACCGCTAATGATTATGCCTGCCCGGGGCGGGTCAGAAAGAGTAAAACCTCCTGCCGGGCAGGCACAAGACTGTGATACAGTGACACGCAAGAAACAGCGGGCGTCCTGTTGACTCAGCTCCCCGATCCAGCATCTGCCAACTCCTAAACAGTCGCCTCCAGTGCTAGCGCTTGGTGGTGGCCAGCCACCATTTTGGGGGTCCACAACCCGGACGCTGTGGCGTGCTACGGTTTCGGGTAGAACCCTCCTCCAGCCCAGGGACTCTCCCACGGGGTGCGACAGGCTCCGCCCTTCCGCAACCTATTGATTCAGCTAGCTGGGCCTGTATCAATGGGTGAATTTTGAGTGCTTCCCCACAACGCTAGTTCCCCAGCAGTGGAGGGCCACCACCTGCAGGATTCCCAGGCACTGGGGCACTGGGCAGTCTCAGGCATCACCCCTCCCCTATCACAGCGACTTTCATGCCAGGAGTAGTGGGCTCCACCCCTGGAGGTAGGGAGAAGCAAGAAAAGCCATCTTCCCTGTGTGACAGGCATGAATCTGCAGGACCTTGGGGCAGATCAATAATTGACAGCCCGGTGATTCCGCCCACCAGTCTAGCTTAGGTCATCTCGTCAGATCGTAACTCTAGGGCCTACTCTCTGCATCCGAGTGGCTGCCAACAGTGGGGTTTGTGGTCAGGAAAGGAAAATGCTGGCCAGAGACCCCCCCCCAGCAGGTGCACCAAGTAACCCCTCCCATCAGGAACAGCCTCCCAAGTGTGGTGGAAGAACCCTGAATAACGTACTAGTGGCAGCCCCTAGCCACAGATCAAGGAAACATAGAGGTACACACATCCAGGCTGGTAGGCACCAGCTGCAATTTGCCTTGCCCCTACCACCACTTTAAGTGGGAATAGGGTCCAAGTAACCCTCGGGAGTGGCAAGACCCTTCCTAAAGATCAGGGCATTAGTATTCCTCACCCAGGGACCAGAGACCAACACAGAGGCATCAGATTACCTTGATAACTGGCTCCTCCACACAATCTACAACCAACCACACAGAAGGTAACCCCTTAGCTTAATACAGTGCCCTCCATCTCAAGCTATTAGAGGGCAGTGAAGTTATACACACAGGTGTGATTCACCATGTGGGAGCTTAAGCTGGGGGAATGAACTCACTAATCTCCACTGCCAAGAGGTGAAGACAACAGGTCAGAGGTAACCAAATTTGCCAAAATACCTCTAAGGCAATACAAGACCAGTGTGCCTCCTCCCATGACTGCCAAGGAACATCCCTTGGGGGCTTGACATTAAGGGCACAAACCAGTCCTAGCACTCTCAGTTCTCAATCAATTACCCTGATGAGAAAGAACCAGGGAAAGAATACAGGGAATATGAAAGAGCAGAGAGAAAGGTCACCCCCAAAAGAAATCATGAGACCCTCAAAATTGGATACTAATTTAAATGAAATGATTAAATTGACGGAGGAAGTATTCCAAATACGGATTGTAAGGAAACTCAATGGAATTGAAAATAGAAACCCAACACAAAGAAGCCATGAGAACAATACAGGAAATGAAAAATTCTCTAAAGAAATTGAAATATTATGAAAAAAACAAACAGAAATCCTGGAAATTAAAGAGGCATTCAAGGAACTTCACAGTGAAAGCCTTTTTTTTTTTTTTTGAGACAGAGTCTCACTCTGTTGCCCAGGCTAGAGTGCCATGGCATCAGCCTAGCTCACAGCAACCTCAAACTCCTTGCCTCAAGCAATCCTTCTGCCTCAGCCGCCCAAGTAGCTGGTACTACAGGCATGCACCACCATGCCCGGCTAATTTTTTCTATATATTTTTAGTTGTCCAGCTAATAGTCTTTCTATTTTTTAGCAGAGACGGGGTCTCGTTCTTGCTCAGGCTGGTCTCTAACTCCTGAACTCAAATGATCCTCCTGCCTCGGCCTCCTAGAGCGCTAGGATTACAGGCATGAGCCACTGCACCTGGCCTGGAAAACCTTAAAAATAGAATGGATCACACAGAGGAAAGAATCTCAGAGGCTGAAGATAATGCCTATGTGCTAAACAAATCAGATGAAGAAAAAGAACACAGAAGCAAGAGATAAGAAAAGAACATACAAGAAATATGGGATGATGTAAAGAAACCAAATATAAGAATTATAGGCATCCCAGAGAGAGAAGAAAATACACAAGGGCTGGAAAATCTATTTCATGGAATAACTGGAGGAAAATATGCCTGGCCTGGCCAGAAACTAGATATCCAGAAACAAGAAGCATACAGAACTCCTAGGAGACTCAACGTGAAGAGGCAATCATCACGTCACATAATTATCAAAGTGGCCAAAGTAAACACGAAAGAGGCAATCCTTCGAGCAGTAAGACAAAAACAACAGATAACCCACAAAGGAAAACCTATCAGACTAACTGCAGACTTCTCAAATGAAACCCTATAAGCCAGAAGGACTAGGGACCCATTCTTAATCTTCTAAGACAGAATAATGGCCAACCTAGAATTCTTTATCTGGCAAAACTAAGCTTCATCTATGAGTGAGAAATAAAGACTGTCCCAGACAAGCAATCACTGATGCATTTGCAAAGACGAGACCTGCTCTGCAGGAAGTACTCAGACCTGCATTATACACTGAACAGTGCAATAGACACCCACCAAATTAATATCACTGAAGAGTTAAAGTCCAGAACCCAGATTCCACGATGGCTTGAGAGGTAAAAAAAAAAAAAAAAAAGAAGAATAAGAATATTACCCAAAAATATGAACAGAAATCTACCCAAAATAACAATCCTCTCAGTAAATGTGAACGGCTTGAATTGTCCTTTGAAGAGACATAGACTGGCTGAGTGGATAAAAAATTATAAGCCAAATATCTTCTGTCTCCAGGAAACGCATCTAACCCACAAAGACATTTTCACACTCAGGTCAAGGGTTGGAAAACAAACTTCAAGGCAAATGGAAACCAAAAGAGAGTGGGGGTAGCGATTCTGATTTCAGACAGCATAAATTTTAAAATAGCAAAAGTAAAGAAAAGACAAAGATGGTCACTATATAACGGTGAAAGGAAATATCCAACAAGAAGACTTAACAATTCTTAATATCTATGCACTCAACACAGGAGCACCCAGATATATAAAGCCAACCCTGTTTGATCTAAATAGCATGATAAACAGTAATGCCATAGTAGCGGGGGATTTCAACACCCCACTGTCTAAATTGGAAAGATCTCCAAACAAAAAATAAGCAAATAAATAATGGACTTAAACAGAGTTCTAGAACAAATAGGTCTAACAGACATCTACAGAACATTCTACCCAAATAAAGCCAAATATACATTCTTCTCATCAGCTCATGGAACTTTCTCCAAAATCAGCCATATACTAGGCCACAAATCAGACCTCAACAAATAAAAAATAAATAAAAAAATTCTTTGAAATGAGTTATCAAAATCTCTGGGATACAGCAGAAGCATTCCTGAGAGGAAACACAATAGCATTAAATGCTCACGTCAAAAAGACAGAAAGCTCACAGATCAACAAACTAATAAACCATCTCAAGGAACTGGAAAAGAAAGAGCAAATTATTCTAGACCTAGCAGAAGAAAGGAAATAACTAAGATCAGATCAGAACTAAATGAAATTAAGAACAAAAGAATTATACAGAAGATCAATAAAACCGAAAGCTGGTTTTTTGAAAAGATAAACAAAATTGATAGTCCTCTTGCTAGATTGACAAGAACTAGAAAGAAAAGGACTTTAATAAACTCAATCAGAAATGAAAAAGGAGAGGCCACTACAGATGTCATGGAAATATAAAACATTATCTTTGAATACTATAAAAATTTGTATGCCCAAAAACTACAAAATGTAGAGGAAATGGAAAAATTCTTGGAAACACACAACCTCCCTAAGCTCAATCAGGAGGAAACAGAATGCCTGAACAGACCAATATCAAGTGCAGAAATTGGAGGAGCAATAAGAAATCTTCCAAAAACAAAAAGTCCTGGACCAGATGGGTTCACACCTGAATTTTACCAAACCTACAAAGAAGAACTCACACCTATACTGCAGAAATTATTTCAAAACATTGAGAAGGATTGTATCCTCCCCAACTCATTCTACGAAGCCAATATCACCTTGATACCAAAGCCAGGAAAGGACTCGACAAAAAACAAAAACTACAGGCCAATATCCCTCATGAATATAAATGCAAAAATCCTCAACAAAATCTTAGCAAACCAAATCCAGCAGCACATCAAAAAAAAAAAAAAAAAATTCATCATGACCTGGTGGGCTTTATCCCAGAAGATGCAAGGCTGGTTCAACATACGGAAATCTATAAATGCAATTCACCACATAAATAAAAGCAAGAACAAAGACGATATGATTCTCTCAATAGACACAGAAAAAGCATTTGATAAAATCCAGCATACTTTTATAATAAAAACCCTCAACAAAATAGGCATAGATGGGACATTCCTTTAAATTATTAAGGCCCTATATGATAAACCCACAGCCAATATCATACTGAATGGGGAAAAATTGAAAGCATTCCTGCTTAGAACTGGAAGCAGATGAGGTTGCCCACTATCTCCACTTCTATTCAACATAGTGCTGGAAGTCCTTGCCAGAGCAATCAGACAAGAGAAGGGAATTAAGGTTGCCCAAATGAGGGCAGAAGAGGTCAAGCTCTCACTCTTTGCTGATGATATGCTATTATATCTAGAAAATCCCACAGATTCAACCAAGAGACTCCTGGAATTGATAAACGAATTCAGTAAAGTCTCAGGATACAAAATTAATGCACACAAATCAGTTGCATTCATCTATCCCAATAACAGTCAAGCCAAAAATCAAATCAAAGATGCAACATCTTTCACAATAGCATCAAAGAAAATTAAATATTTACGAATATATTTAATGAAGGAGGTGAGAGATAGTTATAGGAAGAACTATGAAACACTGAGAAAAGAAATTGTAGAAGATGTACACAGATGGAAATCCCTACCATGCTCATGGATTGGTAGAAGAAATATTATTAAAATGTCCATTCTACCTAAAGTGATCCACAGAATTAATGCAATCCCTATCCAAATTCCACCATCATTCTTTACAGATTTAGAAAAAATAATTCTACACTTCATCTGGAACCAGAGAAGACCTCATATAGCCAAAGCAATCTTAAGCAAAAAGATCAAATTGGGAGGCATCAGTCCGCCAGACTTCAAACTTTACTCTAAGGCTATAGTAAACAAAACAGCATGGTACTGGCACAAGAACAGAGATATAGACCTTTGGAATAGGACAGAGATCCCAGATACAAAACCATCCTCATACTGTCATCTAATCTTCGACAAAGCAGACAGAAGTATACATTGGGGGAAAAAAATCTCTATTCAATAAGTGGTGCTGGGAAAACTGGATATCCACATGCAGAAGACTGAAACTGGATCCCCACCTCTCACCTCTCACAAAAATCAACTCATGATGAATAACAGACTTAAATCTAAGGCACAAAACCTTAAGAATTCTGGAAAAAAATGTTGGGAAGACTCTTTTACACATCGGCCTAGGTAAAGAATTTATGAAGAAGACTCCCAAAGCAATTACAGCAGCAACAAAAATAAACAAATGGGACCTGATCAAATTAAAAAGCTTCTGCACAGCCAAGGAAACTGTCCTTATAGCGAACAGACAACCTACAGAACAGGAGAAAATATTTGCTTTCTACACATCTGATAAAGGACTGATAAGAAGAATCTATACAGAACTTAGGAAAATCAAC
>RJWJ010021748.1:0-27567 GCA_004363605.1 Indri indri | reverse complement strand
TAATTTACTAAATATCCCTTTTCTAAGATTTTTACATACAGATTTTTCATCATGTTTTATTATGGAAAATTTCAAACACATGAAAGAGTAGAGAGAATAGTATAATAAATCCCTGTGTACCTATCACCTAGCTGCCACAATTATCAATATTTGGTAATCTCTTTTATCTATATCCATCCCCCTACCCCATTATCGTATTATTTTGAAGCAAATCCCAGACATCATACTACTTAATCCATAAAGATTTCAATTACATGGATTTTAAACTTTACTTCACTATTCCAATTTATCTTTATTTATTGCATTTATTTATTCAACACATCTCAATGGACATGTTTTGAATCACCGATTTGGTATTTCTGACTAAAATTTTCCTTTAATAATTTTTTTATTAGTGTTCCTTTTTGCCTTTTCCCATAGACTTGTATAAACGACTCCCAGTGTTTAACTGGAAACTGAACACCAAGAGAAAGCTCAACAGGTTCCTGAAAAGTATTAGCAACCTGGAATTCCAGGAAAGCTGGTCAAGGCTCCCTCTGACTCAGACATTTGTGCAAGTGTAGAGAACTGTACTGACCAAGGAAGAAATAGGAATCGAAATAGCCACATGGTCCTTCTGACTGGGAAAGGCCCCTAGGAATCCACAGATGTGCTAATGTCATCATTTTGGGGAGAATCCAGCACCTCTAACTATGACCACAACTACCTTAGAGGAGTGATTCTTTTTTTCTGGTGGCAACTCATAATCATATGAAGTCTTTAAAGATACAGTTTCTGGGATTTCAAAAAACCAAGTTTCATCAGAGATTCCGATCTGCAGTCGGAGGGCAGCACCTCTGCCCCAGCTAAGGGATAAGTCCAGGAACCAAGGGCTTTAAAAATGTATGCAAAACCCAGTGTCCAGATCTTGGTTCCTAATATCGTTCTCCAAGGAAAGGAACCAGGGCTCCTTAGACAGATGGCTGCTTCTAGGATTAGGGCAGGAAATGTATGGTGAGCCTGGAGCATCTAGTAGTGCCAGAAAGTAAGAAAATGCTAAAGAAAAAAATGAAACAAAAACAAAAAACAAATCCCCAATAAAAACCTGATATTATAATCGGGGTATGTCAAAAGGACAAAAGAGCCAACTGAGAGCTTGAATGGCCAAAGCTGGAACAGTTGCAGCAATAAACTAAAGTAGTGTTGGACTATAACCCAAAATAAAATGTAACTATACCCAAGTTCATACTGACATGAATAAACAATTGAAAAAATAAACGAATGGGGAAGAAGAGACAAACCTCCCATGCAGAAGGATTCCAAATAATTTTGTACATACTTTGCTCCCAAGCGGGTGGAACATAACTCCCCACGCCTTAAGTGTGGGCAGCACATAGTGACTTTCTTCCAAAGAGTATGGTACGGAAAGGCGGGGGGAAGAAGAGTAACTTTACAGCTGAGAAACCTGACACACACTTCAGTGATGAGTCAGGTTGACAGTATGTACCCGTGATACGACGTGATGAAAGTGGCACTTTACTTCCATAGTCTTCCTCCCCAAACCCATAAAACCCGGTCTAACCATAAGAAAAATGTCAGCCATATCCCAACAGGGGGAATCTATGAAAGACTTGACAAGCATTCATCAAAACTATCAAGGTCATCAAAAACAAGTCAAGTCTGAGAAACTGTCAGAAGAGCTAGGGAGATGTGGAAACTAAACACAATGTGGTATCCTGAAACAGAAAAACGGTATTAGGTAAAAACTAAGGAAATCTGAGAAAACCATGGACTCTAGCTAATATTGTTTTGAGATTGGTTAATTAATCGTGACAACTGTACCACACTAAGGTAAGACATTAATAATAGAGGAAACCGGTTGTGTGTGCATATGGGAACTCTCTGTACTGTTGTGGCAAATCTAACATTATTCCAATAAATTGTCTGTTTGGCTTTGATCATAGAGTGAACTGTTCCGTTGGATAAATTTTTTATTTTAGTAGACTTTATTTTTTTAGAACAGTTTTCAGTTTACAGAAAAATTGAGTAGATGGAGTTCCCATATCCCCTCCCCCCCACTTGCCGCATTTTCCCTATTACCATGTTGCACTGGTGTGCTGCACTTGCTACAATTAATGAACCGACACTGACACATCACCATTAACTGAAGTCCACCGTTTAAATTAAGATTCACTCTGTTGTATAGTTCTAAGGGTTCTGATAAATGCAGGATGTCATGTATGCACCACTAGAGTATTATACAAAATAGTTTCACTGCCCTAAAAATCTATGCGTCATCTAGTCATCCCTCCTCAGCCCCTGAATCCCTGGCAGCCACTGATCTTTTTACTGTCTGTATAGTATTGTCTTTTCCAGAATGTCATACAGTTGGAATCATACAGTATGTAGCCTTTTCAGAATGGCTTCTTTCACTTTCAATATGCTTTTTTTTTTTTTTTTTGAGATGGAGTCTTGCCCAGGTAGAATGCAGTGGGGTCATCATAGCTCACAGCAACCTCAAACTCCTGGGCTCAAGTGATCCTCCTGCCTCAGCCACCTGAGTAGCCAGAACTACAGGCATGCACCACAACTTGGCTAAATTTTGCATTTTTAGTAGAGACAGGGTCTCACTCTTGCTCAAGCTGGTCTTGAACTCCTAAGCTCAAGCAATTCTCCTGTCTCGGCCTCCCAGAGTGGTAAGATTACAGGCGTGAGCCACGGCACCCGGCCTGCAATATGCATTTAAGTTTTCCTCCATGTCTTTTTGTGGCCCGATAGCTCATTTCTTTTGTCGCTGAATAGTATTCCATTGTATGGCTCTACCACATTTTGTTTATCCATTCACCTGTTGAAGGACATCTTGGCTGCTTCCAGTTTTTGGCAATAATGAATAAAGCCACCAGAAACAGTCATGTGCATGTTTTTGTGTGAACATAAGTTATCAACTCATGTTATTTAGACGTACTTTGTTCAATTTCCAAATATTTTGGGATCTTCCAGGTATCTTTCTGTCATTGATTTTATTATGGTCTGAGAGCATACTTTGCATGATTTCTATTCTTTTAAATTTGTTCAGATATGTTTTATGGCCCTGAATGTGTTCTCCCCTGGTAAATGTCCCATGTAAGCTAGAGAAGAATGTGCACTCTGTTTTGTTTGGTGAAGTAGTCTATGGATGTCAATTAGATCCAGTTGATTGATAGTACTGTTCGGTTTTTTACTATGTTTACTGATTTTCTGCCTGCTGGATCTGTCAGTCTTGGATAGAAGGGTGTGGAAGTCCCTAATAGTGAACTTGTTTATTTCTCCTTTCAGTTCTACCAGTTTTTGCCTTACATATTTCCACTTTCTATTCATACACATTAAGAATTGTTATATCTTTTTGGAGAATTGACTCCTCTTAATCCTCGTGTGAAGGATTTTATTATTTCTTTAACTATTCCATAAAATTCACGGGTGAAGCCGCCTGGCTTCTACCGTGGGAAGATGTAAAATTACTAATTCAATTTCTTTACTTGTTACAGGTCTATTCATATTTCTATTTCTTCTTCTTTTTTAGAGACAGGTCTCACTATGTTGCCCAGGCTGGACTCGAACTCCTAAGTGCAAGCAATCTTCCCACCTCAGCCTCCAAAGTAGCTGGGACTACAGGCACACACCACTGTGCTTGGCTCTGTTTCTTCTTGGGTCAGTCTTGGTAATTAGTCTTTCTAGAAATTTGTCCATTTCATCTAAATTGTCCCTTTGTTGTCACAGATTTGTTTACCATACTCCTTTATAATTCCTTTAATTTCTGTACCCCTTTTCACTTCTCATTTTGGCAATTTGTGTCTTCTCTTTTAACTTTTTTGATCTTTCAAAAGAATCAACTTGTGGTTTTTCTGTTTTCTATTTCACTGATATCTGTTCTAATCCTTATTCACTCCATTCTTCTGCTTGCTTTGGGTTTAATTTGCTCTTCTCTATCTAGTTTCTTAAGGCGGAATTTTAGGTTACTGATGTGAGCACTTTCTTCTTTCTTGAGACAGGTGTTTATGTAGCTATAAATGTCACTCTAAGTACATTTAGCTGCATTTCATATATTTTATATTTCATTTTCATTCATTTCAAAATATTTAAAAAATTTCACTTGTGATTTCTTCTTTGACCCATGAGTTATTTAGAAGTGTATTGTTTAACTTCCAAATGCTTTAGGTTTCCTAGATTTTTTTCTACTGTGGATCTTTAATTGAATGTGCCAGAGAACATATTTGGTAGAGCTTCAGTCTTTTAAAATTTATTGAGACTTGTTTTGTAGCCCAGCATATGATCTACTCAGTTGGAAGTGTTTTTAAATTTAATTTCTTATTAAACATTTTCAATGCAATGTAATTCGCATACCATAAAATTCATCCTTTTAAAGTACATAATTCACTGATTTTTAGTGTAGTCACACAAGATCATGCAACTATCACCACAGTCTAATTCCAGAACATTTTTATCACCCCAAAAAGAAACCTGTACCCATTAGTAGTTATTCCTTTCTTCCTTCCCCTAAGTCCCAGACTAACACTAATCTATTAATACTTTCTGTCTCTATGGATTTGCCTATTTTGGACATTTTATATAAATAGAATCACATAATATGTGGTTTTTGTGTGTCTGGCTTCTTACACTTAACATGTTTTCAAAGTTAATACGTGTTGCCATATATGTAAGTATTTTATTCCTTTTTATGGCTGAATAATATTCCATTGTCTGGATATGCCACATTTTGTTTATCTACTCATCAGCTGATACATACTTAGGTCGTTCCCACTTCTTAGCTCTTGTGAATACTGCTGCTATGAATATCCGTGTACAAGGGTTTATGCTGTGTGCATTCTTAAGAGGTATCTAATCTGTAGGCTATGAGCTAAGTATTTGTACTCAGGAAACTGGAGGCCGGACTCTGTATGTGTGTTATGTGTGTGTCTGCATGTCTGCGTCTACGTGTCTGTTTTTCTGTGTGTGGGGCCAACACAAGTTTCTGAATGTTTACAAATAGTCTTTAGGTTTAAGAAGAAGCCAAGAGGGCTGAGTCAACTCTTAATGTCTTAGCTCTATCCTACATGCTTCGACTCTCCCTGGCTACATGCCTCACCTTCTATTCTAAACCACAGTGTAAGTGAGCCCTGCAGGGTGGGAAATGAGCCATGACATTCATGCCCAGCAAAGCCAGTGCACACACGCGCGCACACACACACACAGAGTGTATATTTCTATTATGCTTTGGGTCTGAAAGGAAAAGTGATATGTATCATTTTGTGATTCAAGAAAAGCAACAGTAAAAACTCTGATCTCATGTTATGGGGGAAAAATCATCCATCAATCAATGGAAGTGATGATGTTCAAATATTACTTTGGTTAGGAAAATAATCCTACATAAACTCCCACTTTTGTCTCCTTTGGATCCTAAAACTCTCCTTGCTACTACAGAAAGAAGTATGTGGTAAGGCAGACAGCTGTTCACCAGCATCTCCAGTTTTTCTCCCAACGCTCGGTCCAGTTTTGGTCTTCCTCTGAGGCTGCAACTTCCCATTCCCTATCACTCGGCCCTGAAAAGGTGGTGAGGATTCTTCCTCCCCAATCTTCATTCTAAAAATGAATCTGAACACTCTTTGTTACCTAATAAGGCAGAGTTAGGCGATGTTTCTTTGCAACTCTGTTATCTCATTCTGGATAAAGGTAGCGAGGTAAGGGTTGAAAATAAATATAGAAAACCAAAGGGTAAAAAATGTTCTCCAGGAAAAAAAAACCTGATCCAGGGTAAGAGAGAGATACAGTACTTGACTAAAAGTTGGCCTGATCTGGCCAAATCAGACTGCATGCGACATATTCAGATATTCTTTTATAAGACGGTACCTGCTCGTTGAAATATCCTCAAAAGGGTAGAGGATCTCTCCATTGTTACAGATTTCGCAGATGAACCCCTTCTGGCTACAAAGACTGCAGCTGTACACGTGTGCAGTGGCAAATTTAATGACCTTGCCCAAGAATGGAGCCAGCTTTCCCTCTATCACCTGCAGAAAGAGAAATTGGACAGGGAAGCAAATTCATTGAGAACAGAAGTCTTGCAGACACAGGAAAGCAAAGGAATTCCTTTCCTTTACACAACAGGAAAACCTCTAATTATAATTTCTCAGCAACTCTGAGGACGAAAAAATGTAGTATTTTTGTTCCAAAAGAACTTTCTGGTTTAACCACTGGGGATTGGAAAATGAAGATGCTGAAATTTCTTTTGTATTCCTCTTTATTTATAGTGTGGTATAGCGGACTGGGGACAAACAAATGGGGAACCCTATTTTCATAGACCAACTTTATAGTTATGGTGTAATGTAAGAAGAGTGTTGCAGGTTTTCCAAAATAATTGAAAATATACATAGTAATTATGAACACATAAGTTTATGTTGTAAATTCAGTAACACCCTTTCCTTAGATGAATTAATGGGATAGATTTTTCATCATCTCCCCCAAGAACACATAGCAAATGTGGAAACATGGGTTTCTTTTGCTGCAAGTATGTATAATATAAAGAAGCTGCAGTTTGTCAGTCTGAGGGCCATTTTCAGCCTGTAGATTTTTTTTTTTTCAAAAAAACTCACAGCGTTTAAAAAAAATGAGCCAATTTAAAATTGGAAGATTTCACATAAAAAATCCAGATTTTTGGCTTCTTTTGAAAAATCAGAAGATCTAGCAAAGCTAGGCTTGAACATGGTTACTATCCTGGCCCTGTGTAGGGGCTGCTTGTTCTCAATGAGGCACGTGCTCTCGCCACTTGACAGCTGCACTCACCAACTCTGGTGTCTTGCATCTGCCTGCCTCCCACAGTTACCCGACCTGTTGGTGGATACGCATCCGTGAGTCTGGAACCCAAGGTCGGTCAGATCCCTCCTCACTTAACTAAGATCCAGGGGCTTCAAACACTGCAGCATTTCACACACTAACAAGATAAAATCTGCCTTTACTTCGCTCGCATTAATGCATATACATATACATGCTGATTTTGATATAAGCAAAAAAATTGAAGATTAAATTTAATTTTTAAATAGCTGAAAATAACTGGAAATAGTTGGATACTTTCTTTCCAATGAATACATAGTTAAAAATTACAATTTTACATAAAAGTAACATCTGAGAGAAAAATAGTAAATCATACCTAAAAAGAAATTACAATGTCTAGCTGAGTAGATAGTAGTGATTGATAATACAAAAATAAAAGACTACGAAAAACAAAATCATGTCTTTTGCAAAAAATGAAGTTATACATAATACTGGAGATAAAAAACCGAGGTGGTTTTTAAATATCATGGGATAATCCCATGACGTTTTAGAAATAAATATAACAGCGGTTAATTCTAGGAAGGAGAACAAGTCAGAGGAGCAAGTCTGCCACTTTGTATATAGTTGCGTTGTTGCATTTAAAAAAACGATTAATGTATATTATTTTTGCATTCAACTGCAGAAGGTGAACAGAAAAATCAAGTTTACTCTTTGTAAGAGTGGAGCTTTTTTCTGAGTAAAGGGGGTAGAAATCGTCCTGGCTGTTTTTTGAGTCAAGCAAGTACATTTTCCACCATTCTTCAACTTACTCTCCTCCATCCACTACCTTTAGGAAGCCATAGACAGACCACATTTTATTTATGTTCTCTGAGAGACCATTAACTCCAATAAACCCCAGTAAGGCATGCTCTTAATACCAACCCATGACACATACTTTCTAAGAAATAACCACTACTAAATCATATATCCAACCACCAGTAAACACTTTCCAATGTGTCATGGGGTTATTTCTAAATTGTGGTGACAATACTTCAGTTGAGTTTGGTTTTCCTCATTTTACTCTTCCCTAAACAATCAAGGCTAATGACACATTTAAAGAGAGGTACTAGCAAGCTATAGCTCATTTAGGGGAAAACAACCAGCATATCGAACGGTCTGGAAACCAAGTGAGTACAGGTTGTTTGAAGAAACTGGGGATGAGAAAAGAAGACCTTGAGGAAGACATGAGAGTTATTATCCAGGATCTAAAGGAGAAGCTTGAGTATCTGTGCATAAAGCTTTTTCTCTATCTAGAAGATTTCCATGGGACGAAGCATATGAACATTTTGAAGGCTCTTGAAATATTTCACCAAATTTACACTGCCAGCAATACACTTATTCTTAACTAGGGACTTTAATAAGCTTCAGGAATTGATATCTTTATAATACTTAGTCTTCTTATCAAAGGATGTGATACATATCTTTAATTTATTACATCTTTATTATTGCTTAATAAAAATTTGTTTTGTTTCCTTGCATAAGCTACTCGCATTTATTATTTAGGTTATTTCAAGGTTAAACTTTTGTACAATATTTTCCTTATCAGCTATTGTTGGTACATTAGAATATATTGATGTTTGTGGATAGCTTACATATGACCCTATTACTTAATTTTCATCAATGCTAATCATTTTTAGGTGATTCTTTTGGGTTTTCTGAAAGTAATAAACTGGTTTCTTCCTTTCTAATATTATACCTCTCGTTTATGTTTCATGTCTTATTGCATTGTACAGGGCTCCTGAAACAATACTAAATAATGATGGTGTTAGTGGCCATTCTTGTTATTTCAGTGAGAATCAAACTGGAAATTATAGAGTTTATAGTGAGTGACTTATTTTCTCCATAAAACATATATATCCTGTCATTCACCATGTTTCATTGGTTCCTCTTCTCTCTTTTTAAATAACAGCTTTATTGAGATATAATCCACATACCATGCAATTCACCTAAAGTCTGCAATTCAATGGTTCTTAATTTATTTAGAGTTGTACAACATCACTACAGTCAATTTTAGAACATTTCACTAACCCTCCCCAAAAAACCCATACCCATTAGTAGTCACTTCCCCTTTCCCTCCTACCCTCCCCGCTCAAGCCTCAAAATCAACTTATATTTTGCCTGGTATGCAAATATATCAGCTTATATTTTGCCTAGTATGCAAAATGCAAACTCCATAAGTTAATTCCACACTATCCATCCAAACCCATTTTCCATTTCTCAGTATGTATCTTCTGTTATAAGCAAACTTTCCCTTGTGTAGAATATGCATGCTTTTGTTCCTGTGCTTTCACCTATATTATTTCCTCTATCTGGAGTTTTACTTCTTTTCTTAACTCTTGTTTAAATTTCATGTAGACTTCCTGGCTCAGATCTATTCTGGTTTGTTCTGGAAAGCCATCTTTGGTTACTTCAGCTACCATAGATCTCTTGTGTTTCTCCCTAGACATTTACTTTTATATCATATAATTTAATATGGAACTTGGTGCTGTCTTGTACTCTTTGCTTTTGTTTAACATGTGATTGTTTTGCTTATCCAATTGTAGACTGAACATTTAAAAATGATGATATTTGACCATTCTTACTCATAAACATGGCAATTTTATATGGGGCAACCTAAGAGAATATAAATTGCTTGAGGGCAAAGACTGAGTCTCATACTTCTTTTAAGTATCCCCTCTCTGCCAGGCACCTGAGTTCTTGTTGACTGACCAAGGATGCTTTTCTGTCTTCTCCCTTGGCTGTCAGCAGTCCTATCTTAGGGTTGTCTTGGTGTCACAAACATTTTCAATCATTCTGCTGTGTGATTTGGGGAGGGGCATAAAGGGTACATGGACCTGGTGGCAGTTCAGCTATTCTGGGACCCTTTTTTCTTCTTTATACTTGATTAATAGCTCTTCCCATTTGTCATCTTAGGTTCATGGCCATGTTCCAAATGGCTGAAACTGCTGGAAGTTTTTCCTCCAGAAAAGTGAGGTAATAGTCTTATTTTAGAATTTACAAACATTCCTTTAATATTATAGAAGGGAAAACTTTATAATTTTCCAGGGATAAAGATATATTTAGAAGGTTTAAATCTTGTCTTTGAATACAACTACTAGCAGCACTAGGAACAGAATCCAGCCATTCTGGCTTCTGTTCTAGAGGTTTCATCACTGTGAAGAAGTTGGCTCCAGGTGTGATATCTCCTAGGATTCTTTTTAAAAGCCAGATATATATTTATTTTGGATAATTGCTCAAAAATAAATCAATTGTCTTGCCTCCCACCACCTCCCCTCCATCACCCCAAGAGCCTTGCACCTTTCATTCTCACTTCCTAGCCATCTTGGTGGGGGCTGAAGGTTAAGGCCATATTCCACAAACACTAGGACAACAGAGGCCTCAAGCAAGATCAAAGCCTGAGGAGCCTACTACCTTCAGGTTCCAACCAAAAACGAAGAGAAGAGAGATGCCGAGATGCCATTGGATCTGGAAAATGACGATGGTGAGGCAAAGTCAAATGGGATCTCCTGGTCAACAAGTGCACAACACTGAGGAAAGTCAGACATTTGAACTCTGCTATGTCGACCCTAAACTGGTGTGCCTTGCTAGAGTGACAATGGTCCTCAAGGGGCCCAGCATGGAGAAGAGTACTACAAACTGTACCCAGGCTATAGTTGATCCAGGGATTCACCTACCACTGAGATCAAGCCACGACTGACCAAAAGTAAACCATAAAACTTAATAAAACAGGCCAAGGGTTGTTTAAAAAAAAAAAATCTAAATATGACACAGTCTTTGTTTCTCAGTAAGTTGGGGTATTTTTCCAGTGGGTAGTAGTTTAACTCATTATGGAGTCTCTCAGAGACGCTGATCCTATGGAACTTCTGACACCCCATCAGAACTTAGTTGTCTCTGGACATTGGGAAGCAGTGGGATAGAGTGGAAAAAGCAAGGCTGATCTGACGACAAATTCTAGCTCACCCATTTTCTAGCTGTGAGACTTTGGCAAGTTACTTAACTTCTTTGAATCTCAGTTTCCTTAACTGAAAAATTACGATGACATCTACCTTGCAGAGTTGAGGGAAGGATCAGATTTAACACAATGACATCTGATTACAGCAAGTGATCAACAAATAATAGCATATTATTAGCTTGTTTTAAGCTAAATAGAACTTTTCCATGATTTAGACTCATTCCTCCTTTTAAACACTTGAGATTTATAGCAGAGGGAAGGAAAAAAGGTATGAAGGTCATATATCAATTTTTAAAGGGATCAAAGTGTTCTTCTGTTTGGATGGGACCAGCAGAAATTGATATAAAGCAGTCAGATCCATTTCTTTTGATATTGCTGTAAGTCAGAGAACAGGGCTTATACACATAGACCGGGGAGAAGTATGTTTTGCTAAGGCCAAAATGCTGGGGGGAAGACATTTAACACACCTCAAACTTGATTTGAATCACTCATGTAAGATAACATTTTAGCAACACCTGAAAATCGTCTTTCTTATTCCTTTCCTACTTCTACTCAAATTAGTCACAGGTTAATATAACTTTATAACAATTTCTCAAAAGTCAGAAGGACACTTCATCTTTAGCATTAAAAGGCTGGTGGTTTTAGTTAAACCAAGTGGTCATTTGGATATGTCATGAATAATGGTGAAACAGAGCTCTGAGATGAGGTTTAGTTATCTATTTATTTCCCTCAAAGTGCATGTCTATGTGAACAAAATAATGACAAAGTAATTAGCAAAAAACATGTGTAGCTGTTCTCCTAACTCCTCACCCCCCTGCACTCAACCTCCTTCTCCTCCGTATACCAAATTGCCCCATCTCCCTGAGAAAAGGCAGATGTCCAAAACAGGGCTAAAGAGTTTGTTTCTGTTTTCCATTAAATTTAATTTCCTGTATTAAAGAAGGTACTTGTCTGATTTATTTACTTGGGGAGTGTGAATATATGACTATTTCAGAGGTGTTATACTGACTTGGGTGTTGAAAAACTATACACTTCATTTGTAACTTAAAATCATGTCATTTTATCACACTATAGGACAAGGACAAAATGTATCATGAAGCTGATTATCTTCTTCCAGATTTTGCTACTTTTCACCTTTGTAGTCTCTCCATAAATTCTTTTCACTATCATTTCAGATACTACCAAGACTCGAGGGACTGTCAAATATCACTTTCCACCATCCATCCCTGACAAACACAACAAATGTGCTTACCCTTCTTGTGTGAAGGCAGCCCAGGAAAGCTGGCTGGGTGAACTTCCAGCTCAGGGATACGCATATTTTCCCCCTTCTTCTATTCTGGTCAAGATGGTCAGCATTGGAATTTGAGGCCTATGGCTTTCTTGCAGACTAAGACAACAGACTTTATTTGATTTACTTTCTTGCAGACCAATCAAAAATTACAATTAAGTTAAAAAATAACCTAGTGCTGCCTTCTCCAAACCACAGTTTCAGAAACAGCTGCTTATTACTCATGTGTGGCACCAGGAAATTGCAGTGTCATGTTCAAGGTCTGCAGCCAGTAGAGATCTGTGGGATTGGGGAAAAGGGTACAAATGATTCTTTTATGTCGGTCACCTTCACTCCCTTGGCACCACCACAGAATTCAAAATCTGCAGGGGGAGAAAGAGCACTAGTAATTTGGACAAGAAAAAAGAAAGAAAAGGCTCTTTCTCTTTGAATTTCCTTATGCATCAGCTAATTCCTTCCCTCTGATTTGTCAAGTTACCTTCCATTCCAAAACAAGCTTCCTCCGCCATTGTGTACCATCTAGCTTTTGGACAACTGTTGGGAATACTTTGATGAAGAGAGCTGCTGCACTTGACAAATGGCTCCTTTCTAAAAGTCTAACCAAAAGACCCAATTCACATTCAACAAAACCACCTGCCACTCACTAGGAACAAGCTAACTTGATGAAATGCAAGAAGCAAAATCGTTACACATTGTGAAATAATTTCCAATATAATTTAGTTTGCTTTTGCTTGGCCAGACACCATGAAAGGTTGTATTTTGTCTCTAGTGCCATTTCTCAGCATTAACCAGTGGGTAGAGTGAAGTCTAGTGACCTAGGCCAGGTGAGTTGTGGGAAGTTAGGAAAAGACAGCCTGTGGTCTGCTCAAGCTTGAAAACTCTAACACACCGTGAGAATATTCTGAATCCTCATTCAATTCTAAATTTTACTCCTCTTACTCATAAATCTCTAAAAATAGAAAATAAAAAGCACACCACCAAAAGTACGTGGGATATTCCTACTTTAAAAAGTTGGTTAGAATCTTGTTTTTCCGTAATTAACCTTCGAACTCCTTATTATGGCTCAATGCTGGGACGGATGTTTGTACATAATCACAAAAGTGTCTCTTTTCTAGTTAGCTGCCCCTACTCTCCTCTAACCATTTTGGGACTGCTTTAACAGGACTTAGATTTTGGATAATCAAGCACTTTACTGAGGGTAGATTATGATGCCACCAATTAGCTCTTATCTGATCCTCTCCCAAAGGTGACAATTTCCACTTAGACTTTGGAAGCTATCTGATAATTTAATCTGGTTTAATGTAATTGGGTAGATTTGTGAGTGGCCATCAATCATTCCTATCAAATTACATTTTGCTTCCTGCTGGAAACTAAGTTTTAGGGAATAAAAAATAAACGAATTTCTATTTTAATTTTCCAGCCAGCTGTGGTTTCTCACGCCTGTAATCCCAGCACTCTGGGAGGATCACTGGAGTCCGGGAGTTTGAGACCAGCTTGGGGAACATAGTGAGACCCCCCTCCGCATCTGTACAAAAAACAAATTTTTAATTTTCTTCAGTGGTTAGAATAGCAAAGATGAACCCATGAATGCCAATTTCTCATTCAGAAAAATACATGGAATGGGGCCTACTTTAGATGGTTCTTCTGCACTAAGTAAAAGGAACTCGATGGAAATTAATGAAGCATTTGCAGAGAGTAAATACAATAATGCGGTCCAAATATTCTGAGCCCCAAATAGGCTACAAGGTCTGCTACAGGTACATGTATATTATTTATGGGGAAAATAGATTAAAGTATTTTAAATTGAGACAGTTCCAGAAAGTTCTCATGGGTGATCAGCAGAATTTTGCTTCTCTGTTGAGTTAATTAGCTGTATGTTTGAAATAAATCTGATTTAGGTCTCAGCTATTCATTTTGGCTGTAGTTCTGCATTATTGACTCATTGAACAGTAAACAGGAAAAAGCACGAAGTAGTCTTTTTAACTCAGCTTCCTTACTTATGAGAAAACTGAGGCCCAGGGAGGTGATGAGAGTTGCTAAGACCACCCAGCTAATTAGTGACAGACCCCTGACTCTTTTAAGCACCCTTCACTATTCTAGGAAAAGGACTTTCTGAGGGCATCTGAGGTCAGAGTACAGCCCCAGGGTTTGGTTCAGCCCAGGCATTCTGAAGTCACTGGAGGCCAACCGACCCACCTTGCAGAAAGGAAGGATTTCTAAAACTACCTCCATATTTACACAGAAGCATGACGCTGGATTAGTCCGGGTGTATAACCACAGTTTTGATCTGAACTGGATCTGCCTTTGGCTTATAGAAAGTCTTTGTATAAGCTCCTTGCATAAAAATTTTCTTATGATCACCCCTCACATAATTTTCTGAATATGGACATGATCTTGAATAGTGTCTTATTAATTGGTTGAGCTACCAGGAAATTAATAAGTTAAAGTAACACAAAATTTTGTGATAAGAATGGACTTATCATCAACTTCAACGTAGGCTATTACCAAAACTATAGAAGCAACTTTATTAAAGGGAGAAGCAACCACAGCTGGGAAAAACAAAACAAAACAAAGCAACCCTCTGTATACACGTGTGTGGGAGAAACTGAAGAAATACGGCTTTTCAGAGAGGACTTGGGGAGAGGCCAATGTTAACAAAAAAACAACAGAAGACCCCACATTTAAAGGGATAGAGAAATAGAGGATAAACCAAAGTCGCATTACCTGAGCACATAAGGGAATGAGCCATAAGAGTTAGGAGAGACATAAAAGGCTGAAAGAGATAAGGTAAGAGGAGGGGAAAAGATGGGAGCAAAAAGAAAAAAAAAAAAGGTTAAAATATAGAGAGTTCAGATACTCACAAAGAGAGAAAAAGGGATGGAGCCGATTGAGACCTGAAATGGGAGTTAGAAATCTTGGTTTCTATTCCCAGCTATGTCCCCAGTAAGCTGTATGATCTTTTTTATAAGTCACTTAACTTCTCCATGCCTCAGTTTCCTCATCTACAAAATAAACTGTGCTAAGTCATTCAAAAGTAGACGATCAATAAGGATCTCTTTCAGTTTGAAGATTCTATGATTTTGTGATTAACTAACAGGAAAAACATCAAAAGAAGCTTTGTTGAATAACCTCAGGAATGTAGAAAGGGAATATCTGGGGAGACAGATAAAAGGTGAGTTTAACCAGACTAATTAGAAGATATCCCAGGAAATTTTCAACAGAAGTGAAATAATGTCACCAGCTTTTTGTTCCCCTGCTTGCTGAGTGCCATTCAAAGAGGGAGGTAAGGCCTTTTAGGAATCACCCCCTCACAGGTGTGCAACCAGATATCAGTCTCTCTGGAGACCTCTGCAAATCCCTTCTTTTCATCAATGCATTTAATTAGTTAATGTTTAGATAGCACTTTAGGGATGAAAAGTATAATATAAGTCCTCAATGTTATTATTACTTAACAGCGTTTATGGGACCAGCCGTACCTGAGGTTAAATGAGAAATTCAAGTGAGTCCCGGGCTAGAAGGTTGTGATTTAGTAAATTGCTGGTCACTGAGGAGGAAAAGCAAATCCTGCACATAAGTTGAAAAAGGTGCCCTTTATGAGCTTGCACCCCATTGTCTAAGATTGTCAGTGCTTTTTATTCTTTGCCTCAAGGTGTCAACAAGAAGTAAATACCGCTCACAACACAGCACTGATGATGACTCCATGCATCCTGTTTTTCAGAATATTATCTGCTGTGTCTACAGTGTCTGTATGCCTGGGCATCTCTATACTCAAAATATGTGTTCAAACACACCAGAATTTAGTATAGGATAAAGATGGAGAAAGATCAATTCTTTAATAAATGATGTTGGGGAAACTGGTCAGCCATCAGGGGAAAAAATAAGCTGGATCTCTAACTCATTTCATAAAAAATATTATTTCCTGAGAAACTGAAGATTTAAATATGAAAAGAAAACCATAAATGTACTTTTATCTTTTTATTTTTTTCCACTGCTAATTGGACATAAAAGTATTTTTAAAACTATAACAAAGTATTAGAGAAAAATATTAGAAATTTAGAATTTCTAACAGAATTTAGAATATTAGAAAATGAATTTACCCCATTTATGTGGCATAATGATTTTATAATCTTAGAAGCTATAAAAGAGGGATAAATCTGAATCTATAAAGTAAAAACATTAGTACAATACAAAATGCTATTTACGAAGTCAAATGACAAAAGTCTGTGAAAAGTATTTCTTATTTATAGGAAAAAAGTGCCAATTTCCTTAATATACAAAGAGCTCTTTCAAATTAGTAAGACCAATCACATAATTTAAACACTGGTTAATTAAAACGGCAATTCACAAAAACTAGAAATGGCCAATAATGATAAAAAAAAAAAAAGATGCTCAACCTTATTTCCAATGGAAAAATGCAAATTAAAATAACGATGTGAAGTCATTTTATTATCAGATTGGCTAGGATTAAAAATATATAGGAAGTTAATGTGTGTTCTGGAAAACAGGCACTCTCAAGACGCTGAATGGAAGTATAAATTGGTTTCACCTTTTCAGAAGGCGACTGCAAAGCACGCATAACCTCTGACTCAGCAGTGTCACTTTAATGAATTTACACTAGAGATACAGTCACACATGTGCACAGGGAAATGGAGAGGGTGTTCACTACAATATAGGTCCTAAAAGAGAAAAACTAGCATAGGTTAAAAAAACTTAGGTTTAGCCTGGCATGGTAGCAAGCGTCTGTAGTCCCAGCTACTTGGGAAGCTGAGGTGGGAGGATCCCTTGGGCCCAGGAGTTCAAGTATAGCCTGGGCAACACAGCAAGATTCCTTCTTTAAAAAACACAAAAAACTTAGGTTTAAGTTACCTAGCTTAACTTACCTAATTTAAAGCTCAGTTACTCTGTGTATAAGGTAACTCTATTATGCAGCTGATAAAAAGAATGAGGTAAACCTTTATGTGTACCAAACGTACATATATGCCCAAATGTCCATAGTTAAGTAAGAAAGGCAAGCCACGTAAAGCATAGTTTGATCTTATTAAAAAAGAATTGATATTTGCAATTATGTAGTACTTTCTACACAATTTTAATTGTGTAGATTTTAAAAACAATAAAATTCTGTGCTTCGGCAGCACATATACTAAAATTGGAACGATACAGAGAAGATTAGCATGGCCCCTGCGCAAGGATGACACACAAATTTGTGAAGCGTTCCATAATAAAAAATAAAAATTAAAAAAAAATAAAAACGATAAAATTCTGTATTCTTTGATTTTTAAATAATGAATATGAATTGTCGCTTTTATAATAAATGTTTAAATTGTGAAAAAACCAGTGATGGTTTTATAAAGCATGGCTTTAGAAATATATAAACATAAATTGCATATGTATATATGCAAACATAAAAATGTAGAAAACTGTCTTCATGTTTTTGGTTGTATATGACCTATGTTTTCACTTGTCCCTAACAACATGTTTATTTTCGCAAAAGTTTTTAAAAATGGCCTATCAGTGAAGCTGTTGTGACTATATCAGACTTGACGTTTGTTTCCAAGGAGACCTGTCTGCCTAATCACAATGTTTCCTTACTTATGGGTTTCTCGGGTTTTGGAAAGTAACATTGCCCATTCAATTAGAATGACTTATGTACAATGTCAATAGCCATATCTAATACCAGGCAATTTAAGGTTGGTTTTTGTTTACATGCTTAACACCGAATTCTAGACATTTAATCTTATCTCTTTAAATACTTGACTGGCAGTTAGTAAGTAATCAGTGAGGATGCATATTGTGTTTTCTACGAATTCACTTACATGTTTTAAATGCCCTCTTCTAGCTAAGATCTAGCTCTGCTTAGCCAGGGTCTTTTCCTTTCTGCTCTATCAGAGATGACCTACTCTTGCCGGCTCCGCCCCCTCCAACACATTACTTCATCTTGATCACCTGGTTGGTCTCATATCTTGTACTAGTTTCAGATTGTGTTTTCCGTAATGAACAGCAAAAGGAGGGGAAACAGTATTGGTTTCAGATTTTGCAATGCATTCCCTATCCATTCAGAGCTCACAATCATTTCACACCACCCAGGGTACTGTGCTGGGGAACTATGCTACCTAGTCTGTACATTTTACCACTCAGTTTGATGTCAACCCAAGGAAAAGTCAATGTACTGACTGACCTGCCTTCCACTTGGCATGAAGAAAGAAAGGAAAACCATAGTTTTACAACAGGAGGATATTCAAAGGTAAAATTAGGTTCAAAGAGAAAAGCATTTTGAATAGCATGCCCGTCTGACACATGTTCAGAGGTTCGGCAAAATCTAAATAAATGGGCAAGGGTCCTATGAAAGGGGGCCCTGTAAACAGCTGATTTTCCAGAGGGCTGGGGGCAGGCATCTGTGATCTGGCCCAACACCTAACGTCCTTCTCTGCACTACCCCGTTCGTCTGCCTTTTGCCGCTCTAGCATCTCTGCACTGCCAGGCCAGGAGAAGACAGAAAGGGCTCTCATCTAGATTCATCAGCTACTGCTAGTAGCTACTGCTAGTGGCAGAGGAAAAACTATTGACCAGGAAAGAATCTTGTATGCGATGTAGAGGTTTCAGTTTTCCTTGGGCTCCCTGTCCTCCATGAACACGGGTAATTGAAGAAAAAGGATTTTACTTAGTCCCTCATAGTCCATTCTCTTAAGTGGACAGAGCTCAACTAACTGAAACTTTAAGAAATTTTTAAAATTACACTTTAAAAAAATTGTAGTATAACAGATATAAGGTAAAGCGTGCAAATCTTACATGTACAACTCAATGCATTTTTATACATGTATGTGAAACTACTAATTGTCCTATTGTCTTGGCTTCCAGTTCCAGCCACTCTACACCGTTCTCTATGCCATCCCCAGAAGGATCTTATTAAAATATAGATTTGACCAAATAACAATAATAATGACATCAGCAACAATCACCACCATCTCCCTAGCACTGATTGACTGTTCGATATATGCCAGTCACTACCCTAAGATTTCTCTCCCCTTTAAGATAATACGGGCAAAGCACTTAAGCACTGGCAGGCACACAGTTGGCCATTAAATAAATAATAACTATTATTTCTATTATTCACAAGAGCCCTAAAAGGTCAGTATGTTTATCATTACCAACCTACAGGGGAGAAAACTGAGGCTCAGAAGGCTTATCTCATGTGCCTAGGGTCTCTCAGTGAAGCGTAGTGCAGGGAGGTGGATTCCCAGAGCCCAAGTCCTAACCACAATGCTTTAGTGTCTTGCTAGAGCTGGCATTTCTTTAATGAGAAACCCCTGAAGCTGCCTCTGCCCCTGCAGGATGAGGTTTCAACCCCTCAGCATGCCTTACCGTCTTCGCATAACCTAGGTACAGCTTGTTTTTCCACATTTCCTTCTAGGCTTTATCTATTAATACCACACATCCATCTTCTGCTCTGCGTTGCCTGCTTATTCCCTGAAAAAGTTATGATCATAATAACTATCATTTATGGCTGTTATGTATGAGTTCTGGGTGCTTTCCGTATTTATTTCCAATTCTTACTGTACCCTTCCCAAATAAGTATTACCATACTCATTTCATAGATAAGTAAGCTGAGACATAGAAAGATTAAGGGACTTGTTTATGCACAGAGAGCTATTAGGCATCAAAACTGGAGTCTGAACTCAGGCTCGTGCGATCTCAATGCTTGGTTCTTCCTCCTCTACAATTGCTCTCAAGTCACACCTTTTCACCTGGCTCAAATGTCACCTGGTTTCTAAGGCATTTTTGACTTTGGTCACCAGTTTGCCTCCTCGTGCTCTGCTACCCTCCACAGCTATGAACAGAACACTCATTAACGAGGAATGGCTCTTGCCCCATTTCTATTCTAGGCCTTTCTAAGAACATTTAACCTTTGCATTCAAAAAGCTGAAGCTAAATATTTCTGGAACATTCCCCACTGCTGGCCCTGGATCCAAACATTTAAATTGCAACTTTGTCCAAACAATGGCAACTCTTTGACCAGATAGGGTTATGGTCTAATGGCATGAACACAGAGGTCAAATGGAGAAGTTGCTGCCAGTTAGGTACCACACATACTTAGAAGAACCTCTAGAGGACATGTGATTCATGAGCTCTTGGGACATGTGCAATTCCTGAGGGATGAGCTAGCCAGCTCTCTAAACATGAGGACAACAGAGGATGAATTCTGTGGGCAGCCAGAAAGGCCATAATGGGCAATTCTTGAATTGATCTTGAAAAGCATTTTGTCACTAGAATAGCTAACATTCTTGTTGTTTATGTAGGATAAAAAATACCCAAACCTTTGAACATTTGATACATGTTCAGCTCCTTCTGTACACCAAAAGTGAACATTAATGTGCAATCTGTAAAAGTCTCCCGACTTGACGGGAAGTGGTTCTGCAACTGCCTCCTGACAAGTTTTGGCAGCATTTGGTTGTGATCATTCAATCTTACTTGTATTTAAGATTATAAAATAAGCTATTTCTTTAACTTATTAGTCTTACGTAAGTTTAAACTACATATGTGTTTCTTTCAAGTCCCAAATTAAAAATTCTCATTGTTAAAGAAAAAGCAAAAAAATTAAGCTCAGAATAAAATTATGTAGAATGTTCTACATAATTTAAAAGCAAATTGGCCAGCCTGGGCAACATAGTGAGACCTCATCACATCACAAAAAAAGAATTAAAAAGTAAATTGGGTGATAAGATGATTCCAAAGTTGATCTAGAAGGCTTAAAGTTCAGGTATAAGAAAGATAATTTTTTAAAACAAGAATATGAAACTATACTTGTGCTACCAGACATCAAAATATATCATAAAATTCAAATAATTGGTACTGGCATCAAAATTGCTATTTAGGAAATAGATGTGATTGTTCAGAAACAGATCCCAGGACACATATGTAATTAGATTATGATGAAGATGGAATCAAAAGTAAATGTATTCAGGATGGATTATTAAAAAAATGGAGCTGAAATGATTTAACTATTTGGAAAAATAAATCAAGATATATTCTCACTTTATACCACAAATTAAAATAAATTCCAGAAATTTATTAAATTATTAAATGTACAAAATAAATTATTCTAAAAAGATAAGAAAATGCAAGTGATTATTTATCTGATCTGAGAATGAGGAAGGGCTTTGTAGGCTTCAAGGTCACAGAAGATACCACACAAGAGAAAAATGAACAGATCCGAACACATAGGAGATGAAAACTGTTTATCAAAAAAACATCATATATAAAATCTAAGGGCCAAAAACAAAACTAGGGAAAATATCACACATAAAATGTTGATAGATTTTATGTATAAGAAACTCATGTAAACTAACTGAAAAACGGCTTGCCCCCAAATGGGCAAAAGATCTGATCAAATAATTCATTAAAAAATAGATACAGTAATAAAGATGTAAAAAGTTTAACTTCACAAATAATAAAAAAAAGATATGCAAAATCAAGTAATCACAAGAAGCCTTTTTTTGATCTCTAAAATTACCAAAGATTTGTGTTTTTTTTAAGTGGCAAAGGTTAACACTCCAGTGATATAAAGGGAAAACTTGCTTATACTGTGAGTGGGTATAGATACTGTATCCAGAACTTTTAAAAAGTTCAAACCCTCTGACTATAATAGTTCTTCTCCTGAATTTATCTTACACAATCAGAAACTAAATGATTTTGCACATGGATGTATATGATAGTATTATTTATAATAATACAGAATTGGAAACCCCTAAAGGTCCAATCAAAAGGAGAAGGTTAAGGCATTCAAACTAGCTAGTTATTCTGAAGATTATTTAATAATTTTAAAATTTATTTTAAAGCAGAATAAAAATTGATGTACTGTAAAGAATGAGTCATGTTTTATACCTATATACAGAAAAGAACAAGCTGGATGTGTAAATGTTAACCCTGGTGCTGTAATAAAGATTATAGCAGCTGCCGCTAACACCAGGTTTATGATCTATATGATCCCATTGAATCCTCACAGAGTCAATACGGGGATCTTATGACTCCTGTCTCACAGATGAGGACCCCGAGCAGAGGAGCTGGGACTCAAACGCAGGTCTACCGAGGGCTAAGGTCTGAATCTATCTGCCATGCTGCCTGGATGGTTATTTTCTCTTCTGTAACTGTCTGTACTTCCCCAATTCTCTGCAGTCAGCATACTTTTATAATCAAGAAAAAACAACTTTTAAAAAAGCGAATTTGGGCCAAGAAGGCCCTTTGAAGTTCTGTGTTCTGTCCCGTGACAGCCTGCGGTACAGGGATAGTACCGCCACTGAGTCCTCTTACTTTTCCCTTGGCCCTGGGTTCCCTTCCTTCAGTTTCCCTGCTCTTTCTCCAGTGTAAATCACACAGGCACTCGGCCTTGGGGGAGGAAGCCCTTGATGCGTGGAGGGGCTATCCCAAGGCCAGTCTGGCCTACTGGTTTTCCTTCCTCTGCCTCCCTCTGTTGCTTCCCTCCTGCCTACCCTTCGGCTTTCCACCACCCCCTGGGAATGAGCCTGGTTCAAGGTCCCGTTTTAACAAAACAACGCAGGGCATCTTGGGGTTAACTCTGGGGTTGGCCTTTCACAGTTCTATGATTAAATTGCATTTTTCAGTGGTTCTGCCTTTAAACTCAAACCCCTTTAAAAAGAAATTTAAGGAGAGCAAAACATAGGAAACAGTGCCAAATGCCAGTAACATATTTTAGTCGTTTGGGGAACGGGCAGCTTTAGAAACCGCAAATTCCCACTTATGCAAGGGCTACTTGAGCTTTTTTCTTTATTGCTTAGTGACAGAAGCCTGGCTCTTAGACCATGGTCAGAGTTGTTCTCTCTTGTTTTCTTTTCTTTCTCTCTCTGAAAACAGTTATAAAAGGCCTGGGTTATCACAATGGGAGTTGGCTAATCCTACAGCCCTAATCAAATAACAAAAATCATTTTCCACTGATGATGTAGTTCACTCAGACTAAAAGGCAGACCAAGTCTATGACTTAGTACATGTTATACCAGCCCGACAAGCTTGGTCATATTGAACCATACATTCTAAACTTTGCAGGCGCCACACCTGTGACTTTACCATCAGTTGGCAAGGCTTTGGTACCATGTGTTCAGCTGGGTGTTCTGTCTCCTTTTCCCTAAAGAAAGTGACTGCAAAGGGAACATAAGATATGAGTATTGTTTCGGGACTATGCTTTCCAAAACCATAGCTGGCACAAAATGGAAAGAATTCCAGACAGCTCTTTTCTGTGGCCTTAGATCTATTTTGACTATCAGGGACTAAGCATCAAAACATCAGAGTCCCAGTGATGAGGTTCTTCTTCTCAAGCCTCAACCATCAGAGCTAGATTAAGGTGTGGCCCCAGCCAGCCCCAGCATAGGAACTGGTAAACTGCATTCAACTACCACCAAATAATTAGAAATAAGGTGCCAGTGAGCTCAGGTTTCAAATATATTTCTTAAATTACTGGCAAATATGAACTAGTCCCATTTGAGGATAAGTAGACAGCAGTGAAATTTTTAAAAATTTCTTTCTGTAGCGAGTACTGACCATTTTGGTGGTGAGCATGTGTAAGGTGTAGGAACAACTGTAAGCCAGGAAAGCAGCCCTGGAATGAGGCACCTGATGGTCATCTGAGTAAGCAACCAACTGACATGTGAGCAACTGATTTTATCATATGATGGTTAAAATTGTAAAAATTATAAACAAAAAACTAGAAAAAATAAGAAATATAGAAAAGTTGTAAAAAGATACAAATACTCTGAGCAAAACAGTAGCAAGGCAAATGCAGCAACATATAAAAAGAATTATGCACTTTGACTAACTGGGATCTATCCCAGGAAAGGAAGGTTAGCTTAACATCTGAAAATCAAACGTGTCATAGACTGTATTTACAGAATAAAGAACAAAAACCATATGATCATCTCAATAGACACAGAAAAAGCATCTCACAAAATTTAACCCCTTTCTGTGATTAAAACACTCAACAAACTAGGAATAGAAGGGAACTTCCTCAATCTGATAAAGGGCAACTTCGGAAAATTCACAGTTAACGTCAGACTTAATGGTGAAAGACTGAATGTTTTCCTACTAAGGTCAGGAATTATAATAGATAAGGATGTCTGCTCTCATCACATCTATTCAATATTATACTGAAAGTACCAGCCAGGGCAATCAGGCAAGAAACAGAAATGAAAAACTCCAGAATGGAAAAGAAGTAAAACTATCTCTAGTCTCAGATGACAAGATCTGGTATATAGAAAAGTTGGAAATATTCAGATGACATGAATGTTAGAAAAAAATATATTTTGAATACGACTTTGTAACTATATCCAGCATATTGCTTCTACTCTTGAAGAGACTAAATGACTAACATTATCCAGTTCAGAGTTACGGAAAAACTTATTAGGAATTCCATTCCAAATAAGTTAAAAAGGTAGTTTTACTGCAAGAGCATGTAATACATTCCTCATTTTCAACATAAAATTATCTATCTATATTTTATTAAGAGAAAAATCAGTTTTTCTTCCCCTATCTACTAAATAAATTGAATACTATTTAAATACATATTGAAAACATGTTTACAAAGTATCAATGTGTAGGATGCCAAATCACTAGGCTGCCTGGGTGCCACATAGTTCAGTTTGGTCCTGCTTCCTGCAGGTACTCTGGGTCATGGCTACTCCCGAGAGAACAGATGACATTAGTCTGGTAGGCCTGTTCCAGGTCCCCGTGGGCTGAATCACGAAAGACTCCATATGAACATGGGGCCTACAGTCAGACCAGAAAGAAGCCATCACCCTGTGCTGCACAAGCGAGGTCCTTGGGTAGGTGAATGTGAGAATCTGCGTGTCTCTCTACAAAGATCCTTTATGGCACAAGGAAAGCCACGTAAGGGACAGAGCCACTCAGCAGCCTTAGTAAAATAAAAGCTCCACACCAGCCAGTAATATCCATTGTGTCTACAGAGTGATCCAGTGGTTTGGGAATGTCTTGGTCTGAGAGATCTCTGACTGGTTTCTACTCTTTTCCTTAGAGCAGCAACTACAGCAATGCTCCTATCGCTCTGGGTTTCTGGCTTATGTTGGCCTTGAACTTACCAGATCTTCCTGGGCTAACCCAGACAACGTATCCTGACAAACCACCTGAAATCTTGCTGGAGTTTTCAAACTTTGCTTCTTGTTTGTGCTTTGGCCCTGCTGTTAACCCTTCCTTGACATGGGGCATTTTGGGGCTTTTGCAACTCTATCAGCATCTCCAAATGGCCTCTTTCTAGACCAACTCTGAAATCCCAGGTAAAATAATGTGTTCATCAAAGCAAGAAATGAAGAAGCTGAGACAGAGAAAGGATGGCCTTTTAAAATTTTCTTAAATATGTGCAAGATTTTTAGCTTCTCTATTCTCCTGAGTCCTGGAAACAATAGCAGCAACATTAAAGAAAAAAAAAAATAAACAAAAAAACCTCCAATGACTGTTTAAGTATTTCTCAATTGTGCTATGCACTTTCCATTTTGGAAGTGACTATGAAATAGACATACGTATCTTAGCAAGTACTGTGTAAGTATTCCATGGATTGATTGCTCACAATAATTAGTTATTATATTTCAGATACTTTAAAAAATTATTTTCTTAATAATTAGGATTGCAGTCCTGATAGGAAAACTACAAAGCTAGGGAACAGACATAAGAGAGTTTCACAAGCAGGAGCTCTTTAACAATTTCCTTGAAGAAAAAAACACTTGAGTATACTTAAAAAAGAAAGACTGGTGTGAGTCCGTATCACCCTTCCTAAAATATTCAAACTGCTAGGCAACTGGGAGGAATTATACCATGAGTCAAGAGTGACTGAGCACAGACACCCAAATTTTGTGTTTTGTAGGTCAGCACAATTTTTAAAAATTTTCCAATTTTTAATTTTTCTAAGTAAGGACACTGAAAACAAAATCTACCATCTACCATCACCATCATTTCACAAAAAAGGGAAGAGGATTTTAACACTAAAAAAATAGAAACATTATGATTTTAGGAAAAATAAATATTTTAATAAACTGAATATATGTGTTATTATTAAAATCTGGTGAAAACTCCATCCTAGATGAGCCTCAAACCCATGGAGGGAAGTTGGGAATCTTTGTGATAAGAATATGGTGTCGGAGTTGGGCGGTGGCAGGCATAGTGGCTCATGCCTGTAATCCCAGCACTTTGGGAGGTGGAGCGGGGAGGATTGCTTGAGGCCAGGAGTTTGAGACCAGCCTGGGCAACATAGCGAGACTCTATCTCCACAAAAAAAAAAAAAAAAAAGGAAAGAAAGAAAAATTAGCCAGGCATGGTGCTGCACCTATAATCCCAGTTCGGGAGGCTGAGGCAGGAGGATCACTAGAGCCCAGGAATTTGAGGTTGCAGTGAGCTATGGTGATGCCACTGCACTCCAGCCTGGAGGTGACAGAGCAAGATCCTGTCTCTAAGGGGGAAAAAAAAAAGGACACGTGGGATTCCAGCAAGAAGGAGAGAGGGAGAAAAATAACCTGTAGATTAAAAGCCATTAAAAATTATTAAAAACCAAAGCCATCAGTAAAAAGTGAACTTAAAAATGAAAGAATCAGGACAGTGTTTACCAAATTTCAGTCATGTGAAAACACCTTCACAAGCATTGTCATTGCTGCATTTCATCTGTGTTATTATTTATTTAATGTTTTATTTAAATTCAGTCATTTATTTATGTACGTAAGTTTATTTAAAATGAAACTTTATATAAATACCATAATTGGAAAACCAGTATCCCTTGCCAAAAAATGAAGCTAACACAGATGCCTGAAGGCCCTGAGCCTTCTCTGTTGAAAAGGGAGAGTAGCAGGTGTTAGGGGTTCCAGTCATACCAGCACGAGAATGAAACTTTCTGTTTGGTTTACCATGAAGGACAGAAATAGAATTGAAGAGAATAATGTTCTCATTATGTAATTCAAGGTCATTTTAAGCCATGTCTATGTACCGCCTAAAATCATTTTCTATACCAACAATATTGTCTTGGTAGACATTGCATGGAATCAGAGGCATCCTTGCACAATAATTAAGAACATTGGACAAAATAGCCTTCCTGAGTTCAAATTCTGACCTTTCCATGTACTAGCTGGTGACCTTGGGCAAGCTATCTACCTTCTCTTCTAAGGTTGCATCTACAAAACGGAGATAATAACTGTAAGCTCTTACAACAGTAAATGGCCCCTATTAAGAACATAAAAATATTATTCATTACCCCATACTTTGGGAAATGCCAAATTAGGATATTGGTCTAGGCCTGCATTAGACTAGATCAGGCATATAGTAATAGCGCAACACATTTCTGGAAAGACCATATGGCTATGGTATAAGAATGACAATTCTTTTGCTAATGTCAATTAAAATGAATAACATACTACACGTGTACCTAAGGCAATTTATTATTCATTTTGCTCATATTTCCTTCCATGCCTCATTTACCTGGCCAACAGCAAGTCTAAATGATATATTTCTG